>RPOG01001412.1:99787-152546 GCA_008086565.1 Thalassoma bifasciatum | reverse complement strand
CACTTGTGTTGAGATGTTGATTATCGTAAACACAGACACTCTGGAGTCTGTTTTTAATGGATGTTTCAGAATTACGTCACGCTGATGTGTTTGAAAACGCTCGAACAGAGACTGACTTTGTAACATCTGGGAATAAAAGGAGTCACTGCAGATCCACCAACATCCAGCGTCTGTTCAGCTGATCTATTTTTCAGACTAAACGCTGGAAAGATAAACTTCATAAGCAGCCTGACAGCATGATTCTCACGTCTCCACGTCTTTAAAAGCTGCTCTCAGCGGGAGTTTGGATGTGAGGAGAAAGACTGACTTCAGCGAGGAGGGAGAATTTTTGATGATGATAAGAAAAAGGAGGCCCCCGCTGCTGGGTTTGATTCAGAACTCAGTCTGAGCTCATGGATCTGTCTCCGTAGGCTCCCGAAGATGCTTTTTGAAAAAGTTGGAGTCAAGCTTTGTCGGTAGATGAGGTAATCGAAATTCAACTCGGTTAAAGAGCCCGTGACACATTTTTCAGCTCAGAAAATTCAATAACGTTCAAGCTTATTGAGCTTTATTTGAGTGAAAGAAACAGGTGTGAATGTAGAGATGGAGGCAGGGGCGTCTCTATGGGGGGGGCGAAGGGTGGCAACTGCCCCCCCTAAAACAAAGCTTACCTCCCCTGTTATAAAGATTTAATTCAAAGAAAAGTTAAACCTCACCACTGTTGTGAGATTAAGATGATAGAAATTCACTGACTTCAATTAGATAAGACACAATTAGGCATTAAAACGATCAACTTTGAGTTACAAAGAAAATTTCTGAGATATATAGTCAAAACTATGAGACATAAGTTGAATATTTGAGCAAATTTTGAGTGTAAAAAGTCAAAATTTTGGGATAAAAGTTGATAATTTGATATAAATTGTCAAAATTATAAGGAATGTTTCAAAATTTTGAGTAAAAATATCAGTTTTGAGTTAAAAGGCAAAATGTTTGGATGAGAAATTTAAAATTTTGAAATAAAAGTCAATAATTTCACAATTCAAAGTCCACATTCTGAGATGACAAGTCAAAAGTTTGAGAGAAATTGTCAAAATTATGAGGACAAAAGTTGAAATTTGAGAAAAAAAAGTCTAAAAATCAAAATTCTGAGATAAAAGTAAATGATTTGAGGTATTAAAGACAAAAATCTGTGACAAAATTTCAACATTATGAGAAATAAGTTGAAATTTGAGTAAAAAATAAATACATTTTGGTTCTGAACATCAAAATTTTGAAGTTTAACAGTCAAAATTAGGAGGTAAAAGTAAAAAAAGCTGCGATATCAAGGGTCAAAATTTTGAGATAAAGAGTCAACATTATGAGGAGTAAGTTGAAATTTGAGCAAAATAACTAAATTTTGTGTCTTAATGTCAAAATTTGAGATTCAACAGTCGTGATTTAGGGATAATAGTAAAACATTTGTGAAATCAAGGTTAAAATTTTGAGATAAAGAGTCAACATAATGAGGAATAAGTTGAAATTTGAGCTAAAAAAAAGAGTCTAAAAATCAAAATTCTGAGAGAAAAGTAAATGGTTTGAGGTTCTAAAGTCAAAAATCTGTGACAAAATTTCAAAATGATGAGAAATAAGTCGAAATTTGAGTAAAAATAAATAAAGTTTGGTTCTGAACATCAAAATTTTGAAGTTTAACAGTCAAAATTGTGAGATTAAAGTAAAAAAATTGTGATATTAAGGTCAAAAATCGAGATTAAGAGTCAACATTGTGAGGAATTAGTTAAAACTTGAGCTAAAAAAAAATCAATTTTGAGTCTTAAAGTCAAAATTTTGAGATAAAAGTCAATAATTTGTGATATCATAGTCAAATCTCTGAGATGAATAGTCAGTTTTTTTTAGATAAACAGTCAACATTATGAGGAATAAGTTGAAATTTGAGCTTAAAGAATCAATTTTGAGTCCAAAAGTCAAAATTCTAAGATAAAAGTCAATAATTTGTGATATCAGAGTCAAATTTCTGAGATGAATAGTCAAAATTTTGAAAAATAAGTTGAAATTTGAGGTAAAAAAGAAAATCTAATTTTGAGATTAAAAAGTCAAAATTGTGAGATAATAATTACAATAATTTGAGATATCATGGTCAAAGTTGGAATTTTGCCTTAGCTTAAAATATTTGACTTCTTATATGCAAATAATAAATCTCGCAAAGCCAGCTTTTCATTTTGATATTTTAAACTGACAGAAACTTGCTTCAATCCATTATTTATGTTTCCATTATAGGAATATTTCACTTCAAATAGAAAAAATAAATAAATGTTTGTGTTATGAAGCTACTTTTTGGTGGCGGGGCGGAGAGAGGGTACGGGTGGTCTTTGGTAGAGTTTCCTCTTTTTGGGTTTTCAGAATAAAAGCACGCTGATATTAAATTAATCCAGCACATAGACTCTGACAGAGTCACACCACTTTAATATTGACTGCCCCCCCTCCTGCCCCCTGTAAATAGTTTTGTAGATCCGCCCCTGGATGCAGGTGTAGTCGTCTCGTCTGTTTGTGTTTGTGCAGTCCGAGCGGACACAGTGTCAGGGGTCACGGGGTCGGCTCCTCGTTGGGGGGGGGGCTTCTGCTAAATGATTGATGTGTGTGAGTTAATAGAATATGGATCGGCGAACATTGATATGTGTCCTTGGCAGCTTCAGTGAGAGTCTGACAGCAGAGTCCAGTTAATTTGTGTTAACCTTCATGTGGAGTAAATTAAACTGCTGATCCTCCTCAAACTGCTCCAACACTCACATCATTTTTAATTCTCCACACACACACACACACACACACACACAGTCACTCACTGACAGTCTTCTTCATTTTCAGAAATTAGATTTATTATCCGCTTCGTGTTTTCTTTCTCTGAGTGAAACGTCCTCGTGACCTTCGACCTTTCTCATATCTCTTCTTGCTGCTTGACGAATGAATTCTACTGTTTTTAAACCTTGGCTGTATTTTCATATTCTGTGGATGCTTTACAAATAAATGAATGGAACGTTTATATAACACTAATATCTACACCCTTACATCATCAGGCAAACACGATAAAACTAACTCTGTTTAAACCTGATTTATAAAGTCCATGTGTAACAGAAATCTAGAGACCAGTTACACACATGATGATAATTCAGGCTGAAACATGTAGTTTACATGTTCTCACATGTTCAGGGTTTGAGTAACTAAAAAGGAAAAAAAAAAAAAGGACAGTAGTTGTAGATTTTCTTCTGTTTTGCTTCATCCAGTCGCACAAAAACAGGTTGTAATCGCTGTAACCTAATATCTTTTGGCAAAAATCTTAGAAATCTAAAACCAAAAGTAACTATAACAACAAGAAACAACAAAAAAATGGCAAAATGTAGTAAGAAAACTTGGAAAACACTCAGAAAGGAGCAAAAACTGTCTTAAAATGGTGGAAAAAAAGAGTGAGAAGTGACTTAAATGGCATAAAAGCATCAAAAATTGGAAAAAAATAGTGAGAAAACTTGGTAAATCACTCAGAAATTGGCAAAAAAAAAGTGGTGAAAAGTAACTATAACAACAAAACAGCAACGAAAATTGGCAAAATGTAGTGAGAAAACTTGGAAAACACTCAGAAAATACCAAAAATTGTCTTAAATGGTGAAATGAGAGAAGAGCAACAAAAGCAAAAAAATTAGCCAGAAAACTTGGTAGACAATTTATAAACTTCCTGAGGGTCTAAATAATTTATGAACACCAAAAAAAAAAAAAATTTTGTTGCAGTAAACCTGGATCTAAAGGCTAAAACAGTCTCTAATGTGTTTGTGCTGATGTTGATTCTTGTCCACATGCAGCAGTTATTCTGCAGTGATCTGTTCAAACCTGAGAGTCTATCAATAAAATGAAGAGCCAGGTTACGTTTGCTCTGCTTGGTGAGGTTGGAGTTGGTAGATGAGACCTGGTAGGACACAACCTGGATTCACTAATGTCACATGGCACTAATGACCCTTTTCCACTGACCCGTCTCAGCTCTACTCTACTCTCCTCTACCCGGTTTGTGTTGCGTTTCCATTAGCGCGGTACTACGCGGCAGACGCCAGTTTTTAGTACCTACTCTACCCTGGTTCTAAGAAAGTAAAGCCGATACTAAAAGGTGACGTGGACGGACTGCCGGTCACTCATTGGTCAGAGAATGTCGTCTCTGCAGCTTCTGACTCTGAACAAATCACTTACAAGAGGCAAAGGAATAAGTCAGAGACGGGTTTTTAATGACATTTAAACCTGACGGCACAGAACCAGACTGAATGAAGACAAAATACAGCCCTAAAATGCTCCTTCATGATTCCTAAAGAAGTTAAAAGTCCTTTTTAAACCAAAAAGAAGTTAACAGCAAAGATAGTTGGCTTTAAAGAGTCTTTTAAATGAAATCAAAGTTGGTCGGTGCAGGAGCGATCTGTCTGCCACGAGAGTCTTTAAGCACCAATCAGTCCATTAATCCACAGGGAACCAAAAAGGAAAACCAGTTCAAAGAAGAATGATTGATCAACANAGGCTGTTGTTTACCTCCGTTGTCATGACGACCGACATTGAGCCGCTGTATTACTTAAATGAAATCTTTTTAAAGCTTTTTTTTCCTTTAAAGACCACGGTGGCACATATGTTAGTACAAAATGATGTTTGTGTGGCGTTATAGATGAACATGCACGCACTTCTGCGCAGCACTTTAGCGCAGCTGTGTTATAAGATCCACGCCCACCGTGAGTCTGTAGTCGGGCTAGAGGAAAAGATAACCAAACCCAGTAGAGACGAGTAGAGTAGAGCTGGAATTGTAGAGTGGAAAAGTGCATTAGGAAAGATCAGATCTTCATTCATATCCCAGAAACATTGGAAAAAGAAGAGGTACCAAACTCATAATCATGAATTTCCCACTTTAAAAGGTGTTTGCCTGAAATAAATCCATCGACTGAAACTGTTTTCAGACTTTTTCTGCACCTTTTAGGAACCAATCAGAGCCACAGTTAAAAAATAACACATTTACCATCGTCCTGGGGCCAAATCAAATATTAAAGACCCTGAAACGGTCGGAGTGTCTCTGTGCTCTGCTCCCAGCTGGTTCCCAATCATCAGCGTCAGCTTTTACAGTTTGACCCCGGAGCTGCAGACTCGCTCAGACTTAATTAACATTTGATCGTTGTTTCATTTCCAGTGCCACAAACACTACGTCCCCGTGTGCGGCTCCAACGGTGACACCTACCAGAACGAGTGCTACAGGCGACAGGCGTCCTGCAAACAGCAGAGGCTCATCTCACGAGTGTCGGACGGGCCGTGCTCCACCGGTGAGTCTGCACAAAATCACACACACATTAAAAAAACCACACACACACACACACAGGAAGCTGATGTAACGGCGATTGATCGTGAGGCGGGGACAGGGTTCATCAAAGAGTGAATAACGGCTCTTTGAATAAACGAGAGCATCAGTCAGAGTCTGTTAATGGTTCTGACATTTAAAGGGAGCAAATAACTCAGCTGCTGCTCATAAAAGGAGACACGCTCCTCTTTTTCCGGTCTCATCATCTCAGAAAGGAAAGTAAAGGGGGATCATGGTCTGAGAAATCCCTAAAGAGAGGCAAAAAGAAAGCTGCAGTTCCTTGTTTGGCCACTAGAGGCTGTGTCCTAAAGTGAGCAAACCCCCATAGAGCCCTGTGTTGAAAACTGAAAAAGCAGAAACAAACATTTTCACTGACTTTCTTAAGAGCAGTGGTTCCCAACATTTTTCAACCCACTTTTAGGTCTTAAACATTTTTGTGGCCCCCCTAAACCCTATAAAGCCAAAGTTCAAAAACCTCTATCACATCAAAATGATGAATAGTTTCTTTAAAAACGTGTTAAAAATGTTTTTAAAAACATATTCTACCACTACAGCCGGCTTAAGTTGTATTTTGGCCCTTTTCAAAATATCTGCTCTCATGAAATCATCTACTCACATATTTTCAGGAAAATCTTTGCTTAATTTTCAAGAAGTTGCAGCAAGAATAACAGCGAAGTACATACATTTAAAAAAAAAAAAAAAAAAAAAGTGTTTTCTGCATGAAATGAATGCATATTTACTGAAAAACTTTAATAAAATTGATAGAATTGTTGCAAAATTGCCCTGTGTGTAAAATGTGATACTGGAAATACATCATGAATGAAATGATATGATTTGTGGATTTCGTAAAAAGAGTTAATAAACATCTCAGTTCCAAAAAATTGGAAATTTCTGACTATTTATTGATAGGTCAGGCTTTACAGGGTTCACTTTGTGTAATTATACCCCCCCCACACACACACAAAATCAGACTGTTTTGGAAATGATTTTGCGGCCCACTTACAGTACCTTCGCGGCCCACCAGGGGGCCACGACCCACAGGTTGGGAATCACTGCTTTAGTCCAATTTCAACACAGTCTACAACTTTGCAACTGGAAATTCACTGACTTGAGACGTCGACTACAAAGGTATTGCACAGACATTTGCGACCCATAATAAAGACGTCGAAGTGGCAGTAAGTGTGAAAATTAACTGGCTTGTGGTTTGAGACTGTGCTTCTCTCTCTCTCTCTCTCTCTCTCTCTCTCTCTCTCTCTCTCTCTCTCTCTCTCTGAGCTCTGCAGAGCGTCATCAGTGGGATTGATTTTCAGGGAATGAGCCGGTTAATCAGCCTCGGATCAATTTTAATTAGGAAGCGTGGATGAGAGCCATTGAAAAGCCTCCCAAAGCTAAATGCTTCTAAAAGTGGAGTTCAGGGACCCACTGGTGGTCCTCCGGAGAGTTTGGACGGGACAAAAAGGATTAGATTCAGTTTCTCAGAGAGAGAGAGAGAAAAGTCTTCAGCAACATCTGAGACACTTTTTAGCAGGAAATTATACAAGTTAAATGCTTGCATAAAAAGCAGGGTTAAAGAAGGAATATAAAAAGATATCCAAAACACAAGGCCAAGTGGACCTGCCATTGGCTACAGCAGAATAAAGGGAAGGTTCTGGAGTGGCCATCTCAGTCTCCTGACCTCAATGATATGACATATGACAAAAAAGTCAATTTTTGAGTTACCAAAGTCAAAATTTTGAGATAAAAGCCAATAATTCAAAGTATCAAAGTCAAAATTATGGGGCCAAGTGGACCTGCCATTGGCTACAGCAGAGTAAAGTGAAGGTTCTGGAGTGGCCATCTCAGTCTCCTGACCTCAATGATATGAGTTTTGATATAAAAGTCAATTGTTGAGTTACCGAAGTCGAAATTTTGAGATAAAAGCCAATAATTCAAAGTATCAAAGTCAAAATTATGGGGCCAAGTCCGCCTGCCATTGGCTACGTCAGAATAAAGTGAAGGTTCTGGAGTGGCCATCTCAGTCTCCTGACCTCAATGATATGAGTTTTGATATAAAAGTCAATTGTTGAGTTACCAAAGTCAAAATTTTGAGATAAAAGCCAATAATTCAAAGTATCAAAGTCAAAATTATGGGGCCAAGTGGACCTGCCATTGGCTACAGCAGAATAAAGTGAAGGTTCTGGAGTGGCCATCTCAGTCTCCTGACCTCAATATCATTGAGCCACTCTGGGGAGATCTCAAACCTGCAGTTCATGCAAGACAGAGCAAGAAGTTACAGGAACTGGAGGCTTTTTGCCAAGAAGAATGGTCAGTTTTACCATCTGAGAAAATAAAGACCCTCATCCACAACCAGCACAAAAGACTTCAAGCTGTCACTGATGTTAAATATGGAAAATACACGCTATTAAGAACTGGGGGAGGGAAACTTTTCATCAGGAGTAAAAAGAGTAAACACAGCTGTTTGTTTATAAATGTCTTCACCCAACCACTAACCATGAGTGACAGAAGAGTTTTAGTGTTATCGTTCATATTCTCTGAGAAATGGACAAGAAATCATAAATTCTGCCAGACCTTTAAATGTGAAAATACTCATGGGTTAATGCGCAAGATTACAAACAACTCAAAGTATTGACGAGACGTGTGAACTCAATGACATGGCTCCATTGACAGCCTGCTCAGGCACATGACACCCGTCCAGCTGTTCGTGTAAATCAAACCTTTAATTCTTCAATCAGACTCACGCTGAGGCGGGAACAAAGCGCTCATCAGCAGGCTCTCTGATTGGTCAGAGTTTATTTCCTCCTCTCACTCTGGAGAAATCTGTTGCTGAAACTTACAGTTACACTTCGGTTACGTGTCGCTCGGCTCCATCTGCAGGGGCAGCGGCCTGATTTCCCAGGAGGCCGTGCGCTCTGCTCTGCTCTTATTACCTGTTACTCCGGGGATCTGCTTCTGTGATTCGCCCCTCGCCTCCTTCACCTCCCTCCTGTCCCTCTGCAATTTCCTCTCCTCCAGATTTATGCTTTCTGTAATCGAAGCGCTGGACGGCGGCGGGCCGCCGCCGCTCCCGAGTCTATAAGTCGTCTCAAATAAACCTCCTCTCCTTCATTTCGAAGCCAAAGAAGGTAGACTCCAGTCTTGTCTCAAATAGACGTGTCTGTCTGAGTCGAGACTCAGACACTTTGAGGTCCTGCTAAAATGTCTTTGTGAAACTCCGAAATCACGTTTCTAAGTGGACGAGCACTCCTGTTTGCTTAAAAAAGAAGAATTTTGGTTTCATCTTGGCAAGTCATTATGTCTTATTTTAGCAAAACTTGTCTTCTTATTCTTGAAATGAGTCACATTCAACTGTTAAGTCCAGAAAAATGTCTTATTCAAGTTATTCAGAGACAGAAATGACTCCTCAATTGTTTGTTACGAGTAAAAAAATCAGCCAATAGGACAAGAAAAATTTGCTTGCAAGTTACTTGAAATTAGAAAGATGTCTTAATACAAGACTTTTTTGATGTGTTACAAGCAGTTCAGGACTCATTTCTGTCTCTAAATAACTTGAAATAAGACATTTTTCTGGACTTGTCAATTGAATGTGACTCAGATCAAGAGTAAAACGACAACTTTTGCTAAAAATAAGACATAATGACTTGTATGGATTTCTGAAGTACACTGCAAAAACTGAAATCTAAGCAAGTCACTATGTCTTATTTTTAGTCAAATTTGTCTTAATATTCTTGATTTGAGCCACATTTACTAGACAAGGTCATAAAAAGGTCTCACTTCAAGTTTTTTAAAGACAAAAATGAGGTGTAAATTGTGTGTAACAAGTAAAAAAAAATCTGCCAATGGGATAAGATAAAAGATTCTTGTTTTAAGACATCTTTCTAATTTCAAGAAACTTCCCGGGTGAATTCGTCTTATCCCATTGGCTGATTTTTTTGACTTGTTACAAACAATTTACACCTCATTTTTGTCTTTAAAAAACTTGAAATGAGACATTTTTATGACCTGGTCTGGTGAATGTGGCTCAAATTAAGAACAATAAGACAATCTTTACTACAAATAAGACAGAATGACTTGCTCAGATTTCAGTTTTTGCAGTGTAAGAGAGTGATGTTAGAGATCGTCGTCACTTAAAGCAGACTTTCTGTCTCTGTTTTCCTCCTGAAGACTCTAAATCTGAGCTCCAGCTGCAGTTACAAACGTATATCTCCTCATTTATTTGATTCCTCGCTGACAGACTCGTGAACATCCTCGCTCCTCGTCTCTCCGCCTCCGTCCTCCTGAAAAACGATCTGTCGGTGACTTTGTGAGGACGTGGAGCAGCTAAAGGTGAAATTTAATTGAACCAAGCAGCTGGTGTCCATTTCTTAATGCAGCCGCCGCCGCCGCCGCGCCAGAAACTCCAAACGCACCGTGCATTTCTTAAATCAGAGGATCCACGCCAACTTTTACTCAGAGTCATTACCTGATGGAGCTCAAAGTCGAGCCAACGAGTCTTGGAGACGTCTGAAAGCTGCTGCTGCTCCTTCACCTGCAGGATTTTAACAGAATAACTTACGATACCTGATTTATCTGCGACAGCTGCTTTAGCAGGACGAGCATGTAAATCAGCAAGATGGTGTCTTCGATCCTCACTTTTACTCTATTTTTCAAGAGTTATATGACCAGGCCTCCATCCCACGGGTTAGGAAAACAGATATCTGATGGGGTTTACCAACCAGAATAACTGAAATCTGCTTAGCCTGGGGGGTGAGAGTATTTAAGCTCAGCTACTTGACTGTCTTCTTCTAGATGCCAGCCCTATTTCATACACCTGCAAAAATCTATCGAATAGCCTGAATAAATCCCTGCAAGCATAAACATCTATTAACGACAGCTACCGAGATATTTTAGTGATCTGGAAAAACGATCCCAAGGACTTGTTTTAAACACACTGGGGCTAGAGAAACCTATAAAAACCTTATTCTAAATAAACACACCACCTGGGACCACTTTATCATTAAACAGGAGTGCATGAGTGATAAACAAAATTTCTTAGATCTTTTCTTTAAATGCAGGTTATGATCTTTATTGCAATTTAGCAGGAGCAAGGCTTGATAAATGAAACATCAGCAAATCAACTATTATCTAATAAAACAACCCCAATCAATCACAGTTAAAATAATTTGCAGGCGTCTGTAACACAATTCGATTAATCGTGAGAAAGAGCTCAGTAGATTTAAAAACAGTGGATCTTGATAAGAATTTCTGATCGGAAACAAAACTTCTGCGTGCGATTTCAACTCAACTGTGCGTGAAAAAAACAAAGGAAAGAGATGAATTTCTAATCAACAAAAACGGCAAAAGGTTGTAAATGTACAACAAACAGAAAACACAAGAAAACCTCGTAGAGCAGAAGAATTAAAAGCATGAAAGAAACAAAGGCACTGACTGTAATTGTAATAATCTTTCATATTTATGTGCACAACAGGCGCAGGACAATCCACAACAGGGGGGTATAATTTCACAATTTTTAGTCAAATGTTTCACAGAGAGAACAGTTGACAACAAAGATGACACTGAGCATTGAAACAGCTGGTTTTGTTTGCACGAAGTCGTCAGACTAGACTGAAAAATGGGAACGCATCTAATGGTGTTTGGTCACCTGAGACTAAAAACTTTACAACTTTTACAAGTTTTTATCTAAAAAGCTCGAATTTCACCCAGATGTAGATGAGAAGGTGTAGAAGTGATGAGGTGGATGTTTAATGTCTGACATGAAGCATCTTGGAGTTAATGATGCTCAAAAATTGCTCCGAAAAAAAAAGAAGTGAGGAAAAAAACCATATTTATGTGTTTTTGGTCTTAAATTTCATCCAAAGGTCTTAAAAAGGTCTTAAAAAAACTTAATTTTGACTTGCCAAAACCTGCAGGAACCCTGCAAACAAGACAGTGTGTGTATTTGCTCTCTGACCCTTAAATAAATGCATCATGATGTTTTATTAAGACGTGACTGACAGTTGTTGTGTTTCTTGTGTCTTCACAGATCCTGGTTCTGGTTCTGGAGACGGAGACGGTGAGTTCAGTGACACTTTTATTGACTCTAAACCTCCACAAACACTCAGCCGTTCTTTCAGCAGAGGAAGTGATCTCTGCTCAGGTGTGAACGCGCCCACGTGGAGCCTGAACGCAGCGTTTTGGGCCCCTCCCTGGTTGAATATTCGCTCCTGTAGTAAAGGTTGTTCAGAGGTTTTCTCTCTTCGTTAACTGCTCCCTCATGAGCTCTTTGATGCGTTTGCTCTCGTTGGAGTCCGACTAAAAAGCTTCGCCGCTGCCAAATTTGGCAACAGAGACATTTTGCGACCATCTGTGCGCTGCGACCACAATGTGTGTTGTTTAACGCGACTGCTGGGGGGGTTTAATGAGGCTGCCTCCAGAGAGACCATATCTCCACCATCTGCATGTGCAGAGAAGGTGGAGAGGATTCAGGGAGGAGGAGGAGGGAGGGAGGATGGTCCAGGAGAGGAGATTAATAATTAAAGCAGAGTGTAGCTGTCTCTTTGTTTGTCTTTAACTCTGCAAACACAAACACACCTGTCGGCTGAAAACACCTCCACCCGTCAGACTGTTCCCAGACGGAGCATGTGAGACACGCTGGAAAGATTTCAGACGCCTGAATTATCCAAGACTCTTTCCAAGCATTTGTTTTTCTTCGTTTGAGACAAATTCAGATTCTAATTTCGCCCATTAACTCTCCCTCTAATCCTTTAACGTTGGCAGCTCTTTCTTCTTGGTTTTTCTGTCTCAGGGACGTTTTTTTTTAAGGTTAAAGACGTTTCTTCCAAACAAGAAAGGACTGAGCAGAAAAGGGATAATAGAGGTCTGACACCGCTGTAGATTTCTTCTCCCTGTGCTGTAAGAAAAACGTGACTTCAAAGAGTGACAAGAGGATTAAGATAGCTCCAGAGGAAGTGTGTGTGTGTGTGTGTGTGTGACAGATTGGCCCGCTGTGTATGGATGTATTGAACACAGGGAGCTCAGCCGGGGCTCACAGGCCGTCGATCGATCAACAAGGATCTGCAGCAGAGAAGCTTTTTGTTTTGCTCTTCTAGGGACAAACATACACATCACAAAACAGCACAAAACAACACAAAACAGCACAAAACAGCACAAAACAACACAAAACAACACAAAACAGCACAAAACAGCACAAAACAACACAAAACATCACAAAACATCACACACACATCACAAAACATCACAAAAGAGGAAAAAATATCACAAAACAGCACAAAACATCACAAAACTGCAGCCATCAGGATAGTTCTCAAACCAACACGTCCTCGTTTCCCAAAATGTGAAAAAATATTTTCACCTGTAGGCCGCCATTGTTGTTTACGCCGCAATAACGTCTGGGTAGTGATGTCATATGGTTGCACCGGGCTGGATCTCATACAGGATCATATAAGTCCTGGAGCGGACTTCAGTGGTTTCCAGAGGAAGTTTTGTGGGTTTGTGTTGGAAAATAGTCGGCACAGCATTTGTCTTTAGTCTCCGTTTATAATGACCCACACCTGTCAGCTCTTTCATCAGCATGGGCCGGCTAAATGCAGCAAATGCTTCTGGGGAGAAGTGGCCAGAACATAGCCGCGGCTCCATGGGAAGTTGTTTACGCCCACAAGAGATTTCCCACAACTTCCTTCTTTTCTTGTCTTTTGGGAAGCTGTGCAGACTAACATCAGTCTCCTTGTTTCCTTTGGACTGAAAAGTTCACCCAAAAGCAGCCACATGTGGCATTATTATGTTTTTTTCCCTCCTCAAACCTCGTGACTTACGGCGACTAGTAGTGAGGAAACGGCCAAATCCAGATGCACCAAGCAACCAATCTACATCATCAACCCAGAATGCATTGCGGCAGTAAAACAATGACTGCGCCTGAAGGATAGAAACTGTGTTTTAAACTGTATTTTTTTAAAGAAAAAACAATTTGTTATGTCTTTAACAACAAATTCTAGTTTGAGACAAACATCAAAGCAGATTCATGCTTGTTAGTCCTTACAGTCGGGGTTCCTTTTAAGAAGACGTACTTTGAACTGGAGACAACTTCATGATAAAATTAAAGTAAATAAGTCATTAATACCCAAAGTTGAGTCTTAAAGGAGGTGTATTTCTCCTTTAAAAGACTCAGTTTCGTTGTTTCGTTCTGGTTTCTGGTGTCGTCTCTTTCATGTCGATGGTCACACGTCTTTTACTTTTACAGATTTTTCTGATTTCCCTGATAAAACTAATCTTTTTCTGTGTTACGTTACAAAATAACACTTGATGAGCCATGATAAGCCCCCTCGATGAAAGGCGGCGGTGAATAATCCCGGCGGCTCTCTGATATTTGATGTTCTGCTTGTTATCGCCTCGTCGACTCTCCACTCGCTCTCCGCAGGAAAATGGAGGCCGTGATGCGGGACGACGGCGTTAAACTCATCCCCCGTAATGATGATAACAATAATAATAATATCATAAGATGATAATGTGTGTGTCTCTGTTTCCATTTGGAGCTGCCACACACACACTCAGCTGTGTCTGATAGAAAACGTCTGAGCCGTGTCGCCCGTTGATGGCACCAACGCTGTCATCAGCGCTAACGGCGTCACGGCGGCAGCAGCGGCGGCGGCGCTCACCGGGACAGAGAGGGATGTGAGCCGGAGGTTATTTCAGAAATGAGATCAAGTGGCTGCGCTGGAAAGACGTGAAAACAACGATGGTGAAAGATGATTCTGCTGCTGGAGCTGGACAAATATGGAAATGTGACGTTTGTGAAGCAGAGTTTAGTGTCGGCGCTGAAACACGACGGAAACTTCACCGACGGATTCTGGAGCAAAAAAGACAAATTAAAGCTTCTGTGTTTCTTCTTCTTTGGTGTTTAAGGAAACTCCTCTTTAACCTGTTTTTAAAAACGAGTTAATTCTCAAACAGAATGAAGTTTTTTCTCATTGATTTGTTGTTTTTACAGATGACGAAGGTTCAGGATCCGACGTCGGGAAGAAGTTCACCAAGTGCAGCACGTGTAAATACGGCGCCGAGTGCGACGAAGACTCAGAAGACGTCTGGTGAGTACGGTGGCTCTGAAGGCCAAAGGTAGTGAACTTCTCAAAAAAGGCAAAAAGAATTTCACAGAACAAAAATATATTTCATGGATCATGGAACTTATTTTGTGATCAGTGAACTTTGTCTTGCAATCCTTCAAATTTATTTTTCAATCTCTGAAATTAATTTTGTGATCAGTGAAATTTACTTTATTTTATAAATTTAAATTTTAAATTTATAAAATAAAAATTACAATTATTTCAAATTTAATGTCAAATAAAATCATTTAAATAAAATAATATTTAATAATATTTAAATAATAATATGCATTAATATTTAAACAGATAATATTTAATAATATTTAAATAATAATAATTAATAATATTTAAATAAATAATTTAAATTTATCTTAAATTTATTTTACAATCAGTGAAAATCATTTTATGATCCGTGAAATTTATTTTATAATCAGTGGAACACATTTNTGACAGCTTGAAGTCTTTTGTGCTGGTTGTGGATGAGGGTCTTTATTTTCTCAGATGGTAAAACTGACCATTCTTCTTGGCAAAAAGCCTCCAGTTCCTGTAAATTCTTGCTCTGTCTTGCATGAACTGCAGGTTTGAGATCTCCCCAGAGTGGCTCAATGATATTGAGGTCAGGAGACTGAGATGGCCACTCCAGAACCTTCACTTTATTCTGCTGTAGCCAATGGCAGGTCCTGAATTTCAACTTTTCATCAAAAATATTTCACTTCTTAATTTAAAAAAATATGACTTCTACTCTAAAATATCAACTTTTTATCTTAAAAATTTGGACTTCATATCAAAATGGTCATTTTCCTCAATTTTTTTTAGTCCTAAATCTAAAATATTGGACTTTTTTCTCAAGCTTTGACCTTTTCTCTCAAAAATTTGACTTTTTTTTTGCAAAGTTTTGACTTTTATCTCAACATTTAGGCTTATTTTATCCAATGATTTCAACTTACAATCTCAAATTTCCACATTTACATCTCAGATTTTGACTAAATTCCAAATTACAACTTTTTACCTTAAAATTTTTGACTATACCATTTTTTTCTTTTGTCTCAAAATTCTGACTTTTGCTCCCAAATTTCTATATTTCACTGACAAATTTTCACTTTATTGTCTCCAAAATTTGACTTCTCATCTAAATTATCAACAGTCACAAAATTTTGATTCTATCCTAGAAATGTCTTTTTTCTCAACTTTTGTCCCTTATCTTAAAAGTTGGAGGTTTTTTTTCTAAGTTTCACTATTTCATCCTGAAACTTTGACTTATATCCCAAAATTTTGACTTGTCCTTGTGTTTTGGATCATTGTCATGTGTGAACGTCCAAGTACGTCTCATGTGCAGCTTCTGGGCTGATGAGTGTAAATTTTCCTCCAGTATTTTCTGATAACATGCTGCATTCATCCTTCATTCATCAGTTTGGAGCATCAAAGGACTCGGAAACATCGAGTGTGTAGGGGTTTTGTACAGTGATCCACCTCCGTGTTTCACAGTAGGAATGGTGGACCTTTCATCATAGGCCTTGTTGACTCCTCTCCAAATGGAACAATGTTTATGGTTGTGGACAAAAAGTTCACTTTTGCTCTCATCACTCCAAATGACTTTGTTCCAGAAGTTTTGAGGCTTAGTGACTCGAGCGTACAGCCCATTTTTCCTCTAGTGCCTCCTTATTGTGCATCTTGAAACAGCCAGACCACATTCTTTCAGAGAGTCCTGTATTTCAGCTGAAGTTATTTGCGGGTTTTTCTTTGTATCAAGATCATCTTAAATCATCTAAAGATTAGTTGTTTTTCTATGGTTTTTGAAAAAGAATGGCCAGGATTAGTGCACAAAATGATAATTTTATTGTCCCTGATCAGAAAATAGACGTTACTGTGAGTGAACTCAAAACTCAAAAAATTGTTTTTATACCCAAGAGATGATTAAAGACACACAGCACAGCAAACAATGAAAAACGGTCGATAAAGATAAGAAAGAAATAGCTCAACATTCAGTGTTGCACTGTAAATGTAGTCTACTGCTAAAATGCTGAGTCTAGGAAAATAAAAATAAAAAACAAATTGCTTGGATACCTAAATACTTAATAAAAAAATACAAAAAAATAACAAAATACTTAGTTAAAAACTTTGTTATCAATATGAAAAATACTCAATTACTTCATAGTAAAATGCTGACTAAATACTCAAACATATTAAATACAGTTAATAATAATAATAATAATACATTTTATTTCACGGCGCCTTTCAGGACACCCAAGGTCGCCTTACAAAGGGTAAAAGAAAAAACACATAAAAACAAAATAAAGTTAAAAACAACAACATTAAAGCAATAAAATAAGGGACAATAGGGAGCAGTTAAAAACAGTATGTATTATGAAACAGATGAGTTTTGAGTTTTGACTTGAAGATGGGGAGGGTGGCAGAGTTACGGCAGTTGTTCATTGACCCATGGGTGGGTCATCAAATTAGTTTCCAGAATGTTTGTTGTTTTTCAGAATGTGGCTTCTAACTCCAAAAAAGTGGATCACCAGAAAAAAAGAAAGTTTAGGAAACACTAATCTGGAGCAATGATTACCAACTAGTGGAAGAAGAAACAAACAAACAAACAAACAAACAAACAAAAAAGGTTGTGCTTTTATTTTGAAAGGTTTTTTTTTTAATGCATTGTGATGGCAACTTTGTCATGATGGTCAAACATTTCACTCACTGTCTGAAAACAAAAGCCGCTGCTGCTTAAAAGTAAATAAGTGGTGAAACAGAAAAGATCATTTGTTACGCTGATGATACTTTGTTTTCTTATAAAAGCCTCAGAACTGATCAGAGGAAACTTCCCACATGAGTTTTTAAGGGAAATATTGTTGTTTCCTTTTGTGCTTTGTGTGTAGTTTGCGTCAACAACAAGCCTGCGCTCACCTAATCTCAACCCTAACGTGCTCATTAGCGCTGAGACGGACGTGAAGACCGAACACTGAGTATTCTTACGTCGTGTTTTGAAACGCTTTTGTTATGAAAATTGAAGTATGACTCACGCACAGGTGTGTGTAGTTTCTCAGGATGTGCTCTTAGAAAGCTGGTGTAAGGTCTTGGATTTAAACATGAAAGCAGGATGATAATAAAAACATGTTTTTTTGTGGTGCAGACTCTCTCTGCTGTGAGTAATGTGATGGTAAGAACTTGCATGAGTGTTTGGTTCTGAACAGGCTGTAAATGAGGAGCTGTGCGTCACATAAAAGCTTAAACTGGATATTTTTCTGCCTTTCTTCTTGTTTTTTTGTCTGCGGCTTCCTTTCATCTCAGCCCTTTCTTCTCCTCGCCAGCTCCTCTCGCATTTAAAACCCTCAAATGTGGAAGTCTTGACATGTTCCCGCTGTACTCGTTCACTGCTCGTTCTCTCACCTGGAGAGGTAATGAAACACACTTTGTACTAAACTCTTCAAACTACTCGACCCCTCGGTGTCTCGTGCAGTCGAACCATTTCACATCTGAGCCACAAATTGTTCTTAAACCCAACCAAGAGGCTTTTAACTTTACTTTTCTTTACACAAGACGACTTCTTACCAGAAACAAAGCAACGAAGTAATCAGTTAATCAACAGTTACGTAGCTGTTGTTTGAAACATGACAGCAAACAAACTTTGTGAGTTTGTAGTGTAGTGTAGTAGCAGGTTAAAATTAAGCATATCATGGCGCTTTTCCACTCTGCAATTCCAGCTCTACTCTACTCGTCTCTACTGGGTTTGGTTATCTTTTCCTCTAGCCCGACTACAGACTCACGGTGGGCGTGGATCTTATAACACAGCTGCGCTAAAGTGCTGCGCAGAAGTGCGTGCATGTTCATCTATAACGCCACACAAACATCATTTTGTACTAACATATGTGCCACCGTGGTCTTTAAAGGAAAAAAAAAAGCTTTCAAAAGATTTCATTAAAGTAATACAGCGGCTCAATGTCGGTCGTCATGACAACGGAGGTAAACAACAGCCTGGTGCTGCTGCACGCGGAGGAAAACGAAGGNTTTGTCTTCATTCAGTCTGGTTCTGTGCCGTCAGGTTTAAATGTCATTAAAAACCCGTCGCTGACTTATTCCTTTGCCTCTTGTAAGTGATTTGTTCAGAGTCAGAAGCTGCAGAGACGACATTCTCTGACCAATGAGTGACCGGCAGTCCGTCCACGTCACCTTTTAGTATCAGCTTTACTCTCTTAGAACCAGGGTAGAGTAGGTACTAAAAACTGGCGTCTGCCGCGTAGTACCGCGCTAATGGAAACACAACACAAACCGGGTAGAGGAGAGTAGAGTAGGGCTGAGACGGGTCAGTGGAAAAGGGCCATTAGTGCCATGTGACATTAGTGAATCCTGGTTGTGTCCTACCAGTGCTCATCTACCAACTCCAACCTCACCAAGCAGAGCAAACGTAACCTGGCTCTTCATTTTATTGATAGACTCTCAGACCTGTGTTTTAGTCAACAGCTACTATAAAAGTAAACGTAGAGTACATAAATGTATAGTGGTGAAAAAGACACAAGGGGGAGCTCTTACAACAATCTACTCACAAAACACCATCAATCAGCTGATCGATAAACACATGCACATGAGGAAAACATTATTATTCCAACAACAGCTGCCTTTGATGACTTGACTTTACCAGTAGGTGGCAGATTGTGAAACTCAAAGGGTGAAAATGACGTTGACACTGTGGATGTTTTTCATGATTCTCATTCATGAGAAAAAACCTGATCTGGTTTCTATGTTTGTCATGAATCAGCTGATAGTTCAGACCGTGCCGGATTAAAACAGGAAGTTTAACAAGCTGTGGATTAATGCCGCGTGGAACCAAAGCAAACGGCACGCTCGGTTTGAGCCTTAATTGAAAACATGAGTGATTAGAAACATTAATTTGTCTGACACGGCTTCGATAACGAGGCTGATTTATGGCCGGGATGAAACGGTCACAGTTGTGCAGTCAGCGTTGTTCACAGAGAGAAACAACATCAATCCTGCATCTGACGACATCAGCGTCTTAATACGGAGTAATGATCTCCGTCTGCAGCTGGAGTCTGACAGGAGAAAGTGAAAGTGGTTAGAAAGTCAGAGGCACAGTCGTCTTTGATGGGAGGATCAGTGAGTCTGAACCTCTCAGAGTCTAAGAAATGATTTCAGTTTACGGGACAGTTTATTTGTGAGGAAAGCGCCTCTTTCATCATCCTCCGAGGTTACGGCCGACGGTTTCTGGAGCTCAACGAGCCCGGATGATGGGATGATGGGATTTTCCAATTTGGATTCAATAAAAACAGCAATAGAAGCGTCAGGGGGCAGATTTATCAGGCGGTGAATATCTGCGCTCAAACTCGCTCCAGTACAGGTCAAAGGTCAACGTTTGGAGCGGTTAAAGCCCCGAGAATCAGGCTGTTTACAGAGAGAGATTACAGGAGAACAGTTTCCTCAGAGTGAGGGTTTATTTTTCATAAAAGTGTCTTTGGTCAGCTTTGGAGTCTGTTTACTTTCAGGGCCTCGTGTTTTCAGGTCACCTTCACTCTGACCGTTTTCACCTTAAAGTCCCAGTGAAGACTTTTTTAGTCATCTTAAAAAAAACCTCATCTCTAGATTAATGCCCGGTCATAATCCAAAACTAAGATAAGATTAACAGTGTTAAAATAGGTTATTTATACCCGAGCACTACTAAAGGCTGACACATGGATTAAAGGCTAAAACAAAAGCTAAGGGCTAAAACTAAAAACTAAAAGCTAAAACTTGGATTGAAGGCTAAAATACAAGCTAAAGGCTAATACAAAAGCTAAAGGCTAAAGCAAAAGCTAAAGGCTAAAACAAAAGCTAAAGGCTAAAACAAAAGCTAAGGGCTAAAACTAGCACTACATGCTAAAACAAAAGCTAAAGGCTATAGCGAGCACTAAAGGCTAAAGCAAAAGCTAAAGGCTAAACAAGCACTAAAGGCTAAGAAAAAAGCTAATGGCTAAAACAAGCAATAAAGGCTAAAACAAAAGCTAAGGGCTAAAACAAGCCCCAAAGGCTAAAACACGAACTAAAGGCTAAAGCGAACACTAAAGGCCAAAACAAAGCTAAAGGCTAAAGCAAACACTAAAGGCCAAAACAAAGCTAAAGGCTAAAACAAAAGCTAAGGGCTAAAACAAAGCTAAAGGCTAAAACAAAAGCTAAGGGCTAAAACAAGCACTAAAGGCTAAACAAAAGCTAAAGGCTAAAGTGAACATTAATGGCTAAAACAAAAGCTAAAGGCTAAAACAAGCGCAAAAAGCCAAAACATGGCTTAAAAAACAAAAACACGAACTAAATGCTAAAACTAAAAACTAAAAGCAAAAACATGGACTGAAGGCTAAAGTACTAGCTAAAGGCTTAAACGAAAGCTAAAGGCTAAAATGAGCACTCAAGGGCTAAAACAACAAGTACAAGATAAAAACGTTGAATAAAAGCTAAACCACAGGCTGAAAGCTTAATCGTCAGCTAAAGTCTAAATGCTAGCTTTAGGCTAAACATAGACTAGGGGCTAAAACACAAGCTAAAGGCTACAATACGTAAAAAGGACTGAAACATAGACTAATGGCTAAAGCATGAGCTAAAGGCTTAAACAGGAGCTAAAGGCTTAAACAGGAGCTAAAGGCTTAAACACGAGCTAAAGGCTTAAACACGAGCTTAAGGCTGAAGGGGGCGCTGCAGCTTCACATGGATCCTGTTCACCTCTGTTTATATATTTTTTACCCGTTAACACCTCGATAGCTGAGGACTGAAGTGTATTTTCTGAAGGTCATTCTGTCTCTAAACAAGGACAATTGTGTTTTGTTTTTCTTTACATAATAAACAACAAATCGCATAATTATTTAAAGGAACATATTTAACTGTAAATTATTGAAGCAATTTAACTTGTCATTTAATTCCACCTCAACATGAACTTTACCACAACGAATGATTATTACTCATGTATCTATCAGCAGTATGAAACAACCAAACGTTAATTAAACCAGGTTATACAAAGTTATCAAATATAAAAATGAACAACAGCATGAAACTGAACATTTTCTTCACATGAACTACAGAGATTTTCTTACAGAAGAGTGAGAATAAATTCCATAAATAAAGTCAAGAAAAATAATTAGATCTGTATTTTCGTGTATCTCAGGCAGCGTGTGCTTTTATTTTGAAAGGACGCAAAGAGCTGCTGTCTGGGTTTGTTTGATCTGGGAGTTGAAGGACGTATCGCCGAGGGCCGGCTTGTTCCTAAAACCTCTGAGTATCTTCTCTGCTGCTGTTTGTCTGTGAAGGATTGTGTGAATAATCTGGGGATGTGACAGTAAACAGTAAACATTTTCTGTTTGTTTTGCTCTCTAAGCGGCTCCTCTGTGTTTAAAGCTCTCTCGTGAATCCACAGCAGCTCTGGAGACTTAAAGAAGCCGAGCTGAGTGTGTAATTTCTTCTGATCTATCGCTGAATGATTTTCGGGGCCTCTCGGCGGAGCGGCGGGGTTGGAGTGTTAGATACTAACCTCATTTGCAGTCACAGTTTGCCGTCTGATGTTTTTCAAAGTCAGTGCCAACACCCCGAGCTCCTCTTCCTCTCAGTATCTCCTCACACTATCTGATTTATGCTGATAGACTCACCTTGAATCACAACGCCTCGTCTCAGAGGGGACACCTCTGCAGGAGGAAACAGTCAGCGGCAGATTTATGGATTTGTTGTCAGCCTTTGTGGCTGGAGGGAGGTTGATGACCGAGCGCTGAGCGGCTCAGGAGGGCGAAGGGTTTGTGGGGGTTTCACACCCTGAGGTGAAGAGCACCTGCCCTCTGCCTGATCNAGACTTAAAGAAGCCGAGCTGAGTGTGTAATTTCTTCTGATCTATCGCTGAATGATTTTCGGGGCCTCTCGGCGGAGCGGCGGGGTTGGAGTGTTAGATACTAACCTCATTTGCAGTCACAGTTTGCCGTCTGATGTTTTTCAAAGTCAGTGCCAACACCCCGAGCTCCTCTTCCTCTCAGTATCTCCTCACACTATCTGATTTATGCTGATAGACTCACCTTGAATCACAACGCCTCGTCTCAGAGGGGACACCTCTGCAGGAGGAAACAGTCAGCGGCAGATTTATGGATTTGTTGTCAGCCTTTGTGGCTGGAGGGAGGTTGATGACCGAGCGCTGAGCGGCTCAGGAGGGCGAAGGGTTTGTGGGGGTTTCACACCCTGAGGTGAAGAGCACCTGCCCTCTGCCTGATCCACTGTCTCCTGGAGGTGTCGAGCCAACGAGGACTCAACAAAACACCAGGGAGTGAGTTTCAGTCTGGACCAAAACTGAGGCCAAAATACTCCCAAAGACAAAAGCTAAACCTGTATTACTGTGTATTTCGTGTCCAGTGTATGACCGTGAGGGTCTTTATTTTCTCAGATGGTAAAACTGACCATTCTTCTTGGCAAAAAGCCTCCAGTTCCTGTAAATTCTTGCTCTGTCTTGCATGAACTGCAGGTTTGAGATCTCCCCAGAGTGGCTCAATGATATTGAGGTCAGGAGACTGAGATGGCCACTCCAGAACCTTCACTTTATTCTGCTGTAGCCAATGGCAGGTCCCAAATTTCAACTTTTCATCAAAAATATTTCACTTCTTAATTTAAAAAACATGACTTTTACTCTAAAATATCAACTTTTTATCTTAAAAATTTGGACTTCATATCAAAATGGTCGTTTTCCTCAATTCTTTTAGTCCTTAATCTAAAATATTGGACTTTTTTCTCTAGCTTTGACCTTTTCTCTCAAAAATTTGATTTTTTTTTTTGCAAAGTTTTGACTTTTATCAAAAAATTTAGCCTTATTTTATCCAATGATTTCAACTTACAATCTCATATTTCCACATTTACATCTCAGATTTTGACTAAATTCCAAATTTCAACTTTTTACCATAAAATTTTTGACTATTTATACAATTTGTTTTACTTTTGTCTCAAAATTCTGACTGTTGCTCCCAAATTTCTATATTTCACTGACAAATTTTCACTTTATTGTCTCAAAAATTTGACTTCTCATCTATTTTATCAACAGTCACAAAATTTTGATTCTATCCAGGTCTCACATTTTGACTTTTCATCTAAAAATGTTCACGTCTTAATTTAAAAAATATGACTTCCTCTCGAGAATAAAGACTTTTTATCTCAAAATGTAAACTTCATCTCAAAATGTTGTATTTTTTTCTCAATTTTTTTAGTCCTTTTTCGCCAAAATCTGCCTTTTTTTTTTTTGCAAAATTTTGACTTTTATCTCAGACTTTTGACCCGTCATGATTTTTAAATTACAATCTTATACTATAACTTTATAGCTCAGATTTCGACTTTATTATCCAAAATTTCAACTTTGTATCTGAATATTTGCCTTGATTAGAAATTCAAAATCTGTCTTTGTACGGAATGTTTTGTTTCCTAAATCCAGATTCATTTCTCAAAAATTTGACCATTTATCTCTATTTTTTTCCTTTTATCTCAAAAATTTGAACTTTGCTGTCTACATTTCATCTAAGGATTTTCACTTTCCTCTCGAAATGTTGACCTCATCTCAAAATTGCCTCTTTTCTCATTTTTTGTCCTTTATCTCAAAATTAGAATTTTTTTACTCCAAGTTTTGACTTTTTATCTTAAAACTTTGACAATTTTTTGCAAAATTTTGACTTAAATCTCAAAAGTTGGACTTGTCCTTATGTTTTTGATCATTGTCATGTGTGAACGTCCAAGTACGTCTCATGTGCAGCTTCTGGGCTGATGAGTGTAAATTTTCCTCCAGTATTTTCTGATAACATGCTGCATTCATCCTTCATTCATCAGTTTGGACCAAGTTTCCTGAGCCTTTGTAGCTCACACATCCCCAAAACATCAGTGATCCACCTCCGTGTTTCACAGTAGGAATGGTGGACCTTTCATCATAGGCCTTGTTGACTCCTCTCCAAATGGAACAATGTTTATGGTTGTGGACAAAAAGTTCACTTTTGCTCTCATCACTCCAAATGACTTTGTTCCAGAAGTTTTGAGGCTTGTCTCTGTGCTGTTTGGCGTATTGTAAGCAGGAAACTTTGTGGCATTTGTGTAGAAACGTCTTTCTTCAGCCCATTTTTCCTCAAGTGCCTCCTTATTGTGCATCTTGAAACAGCCAGACCACATTCTTTCAGAGAGTCCTGTATTTCAGCTGAAGTTATTTGTGGGTTTTTCTTTGCATCCTGAATAATTTTCCTGTCAGTTGTAGCTGAAATGTTTGTTGGTCTACCTGACCGTGGTTTGGTTTCAACAGAATCCCTCATTTTCCACTTCTTCATTAGAGTTTGAACTCTGCTTATTGACATCCTCAGTTCCTTGGATATCTTTTTATATCCCTTTCCTGTTTTATACAGTTGGATTAACTTTTCCTGCAGAAACTTTGACAATTCTTTTTCTTTCCTGATGACTCAGAATCCAGAAATGTCAGTGCAGCACTGGATGAAAGATGCAAGTGTCTGTCAGGAGCTCAGAAACTCCCTGAGCTTTTATACACACATTTACCTGACCAGTCCAGAAAAAAGTCTTATTTCAAGATATTAGAGCACAACTGTTAGTGAGATTAACTGATGAAACTTTGAATCCAGTTTTTCACTTTGTGTAGTTCATGAAAAACTTGGTGGATTTCTTCACAAACTCATAAACTTGACTCCAAACTGACTTTTTTGACACCAGTTGTTACGATTGTGATTCTGTTATAATTCAGCAGAACTTGAGTCCACGTTGGAGTTTTATTTCTTCCCGCGACAGAATAATCAGACACTTTTACGCTGCTCACAGTTTTAAATCAGAGTCTGAAGAAAGATAACTTGTCTGTTTCTTGCGTTTCCTGGATCCTCATTGGTCGCCTCAGCCGTCAGAGACAACATGTTGAAGACTGACTCTACAGACGGTCGTGTTTTGGTTTTGTTTGTCACGTCGTCCTTCTTTTCATCCACTCTGTGGTTTTTCTGAGTCTCCTTCAAATATCAGCCTGTGGTTTTCTTTTCTCTCCCGTGTCAACAGATTGTTCTAGAAACGTTGTTTTCTTTGTTATTGTCTGACAGCGCGGGGAGAGAGAGGGCATGGGGAATAATAACAGAGGAGAGAGAGATCTGTCAATATTCCCTCCAGAATGACAGAGCATTAAAAATAAATGAGTGTGTCTTTGTGTGTGTAGCAGTGTAATATGTGTGTGTGTGTGTGTTACCTCCATCCCCTCTTTCTGCAGACAGCACGAAGACATGAGAGCAAGAAAAACACCACAGCAAACCAAAGCTTCTGTTTTTGTTTGTTTTTGTCCTCACACATCGCTGTCTCACACACACACACACACACACACTGACCTTTCTCCACCTTGACTCTGACAAACAGAGCGAGACTCTGACGTTGAGTAAACATCCTCCGACTCCACGTCCGTCCTCAGGAGCTGATAACACACACATGCACACACGTAAACACACACACACTCACAAAGTGCAACATGGATTTTTTTTCCATGTTTACCAAACAGAAGCTGTAACCGTGTGTGTGACTCACTTTGTCTGTGTGTGTGTGTGTGTTTCCTCCACAGCTGATAAAGACAAACAGGGGAAGAAAGACGACAGCGGCCACTTCAAAGGAAAAGTCTCAGGTGAGAAACACGTTCGATGTTCGACTCTGAAACAGAAAACTGACCTCAGGTATGTTCAGTTCTGCAGATGCAGGAGACAGAGTGAAGCTACGAAAGACAAAATAACACCAAAACTTTCAAGATTACAGACTTTAAAATAAATGCAGTGGGCACAGAAAACCTGTAAAGCTACTTCTTATACACTGAAGGAATGGATAAGGAAAATGGTTAAGAATCAGATCGATAAACAGAATTGATAAGAGCAGTGGTATCAATAAAATATTAACAGGGTCACATTGATGTTGGCAGTTGGTTTGAGTCCATATTATCTTCCACAGGAATCAGTCCGACAATAACGATCGTTGTTTACATTCCACCTAAAGCAACAGGTGAAGCTCCATGTGTTGTCATCATAGACTGTATAATGAGTGGACGTAACGACGTTCGGCTCAAACTGAAGCCTCCAGTAGATGCTCCGCCCCCTGGTGTCTGGCTGCAGTATAGGTCATAAGCCCCGCCCCCTGGTGTCTGGCTGCAGTATAGGTCATAAGCCCCGCCCCCTGGTGTCTGGCTGCAGCATAGGTCATAAGCCCCGCCTCCCCATGTATTCCAGATATGAGCCGGGAAAACTTTAAAAAATTACGATACCTGGTAGAAACGTTTCTCTCATCCTTACACTAAGGTAGTATGATGATGTCATCTGGCTGCATGGTGTTCAGGTGTTTTTTTTTCTGAGAAGTTAGTTTCTCATTAGTTATTGGACGTTAAAAACCGCGATATAAGTTTCATTTTACGATAGTTGACAGCTGCCGTTTGTGAGTAGTTTTTGATATAAGAAACTTCGGGAAAGAGCCAAAAGGAGACTAAACCTTCTGAAGAAGAAGAAATAAATATTTTTATTTCTCTTTTTTACTTGGCTCCACCGGAAATTCTCTACTGCACAGACTCTGGCTGCACAATGGCGGCTAGAGAAACGGGGTTTTTGGCTTCAAAAACGTAGAACGATGACAGGCGGAAGCACGCTGTTTATTCTATATACAGTTAATGGTTGTCATGCATGAATCTGTTGCCAGGATACAAACTCAACATCCTGAGGCACTCATAATAATCTCAGGTGACTTCAATCATGTCACTTTCTCCTCTCACCTGACTGGATTTAAAGTTTTTTAACTGTCCGACCAGAGAGAAAACAACACTTGATCTCCTGTTTGTTAATGTGAAGTCGTTATTACCACGACTGGTGAAAAAGTCCAGTTCAGTCCTGGACCCTGTGGAGTTTGAGGCTGAGAAGAGAATTACAGACAAGCTGTCGTCTCTGATGGACTTTTCTAATCAATTCACTTATTTCTACTTCTACTATTCTAGCTTTGCATTGCTGCTGTGACTGTGAATTTTCCCTTTTAGGATAGATAAAATATATCTGATCTTATCTTTTTATAGTAGTGAGTAGAGAATAACTAGGGTGGGGGTCCATTTCCTGTCAGCAAATGCTTAATGTTGAAATGCTGAGCCACAACTCTTATATTATAACATCTCCATTGCTTCATAACCCTGGACATTTGAAGGAAAAACAATTCTATAATGGAAATATAAGTAATGTACTGAAGCCAATTTCTGTTTGTTAAAAACATTAAAATGAAAAACTGGCTTCAGTGAGATTTCTCCTTTTTTTGTTTTTTAATTTTTTGCAAATTTTTACAGCAAATTAAGCCTTTTGCCCCATAATTTTATCTATTTATCTCGAAATTTTGACTTTTTAATCACAGAATTTTGATTATTTATCTCAAATCATTGACTTTTAATTCAAAATGGGATTTTTCTACCTCAAAATTTCAACTTTTGCCCAATAATTTTGAATTTGTGTCTCCAAATTTTGACTTTTTAACTCAAACTTTGATTTTTTTTATAGCACAAAATTTGACTTTTCTCACAGTCAGTCAGTGAATTTATCATTATGATAATATTGCACTTCCTTTCAGCAAATTCTAAACGTTGAAATGCTGAGCACTGCATTTCAACACTCTTCCATGACCTTGTAGGAAAAGCTCAGTTTTGAAATGCTGAGCCACAACCCAAATATCAACGTTAATGTTAATTTTTTTATTTTCTTTATTTTTTTAACAGAGACCCAACATCAAGACAGGATAAGGAATCTTATCTCATCTTAACCTGCCATTTGTGTAGCACTTAGCAGCAACTTTTAGCAAGTTACGGTGGCAAGGAAATCCCAAACTCCTCCCAATTTGACATCTTAAGGTTCTTCGATTTGAATGTTAACGAGCGGGTTTTTGAAGTTTTCCCTTCAGCTACAGTGAATTTGAAGGAAAACAACAATCAGGAGGTTTTCAGAAAAACATACCTGAACTGAAAACACTATGCTAAGAGCTTGGGACAGCTTTTGACTCTGTCCATTCATTCTCCATACATTTCAATGGGCCAAAATTTTCCGAAAATTCAGAATATTTCAAAAAGTACAAAAGTTATGGATAAACCCTTTATAAGCACACCATTCCTGAATGTTTTTAACATTTTGCTTTTTGAATGGTGAGAATCAGCACCACTTTGTTCGAGGAGTTGTGGTCTGAAAAAATGGGCGGTGGAATGATAATAATAAAGTCGGATATGAATATGTTGAAATGCTGAGGAAATGCTGTCCAAATATGGTCATTTCTGGCCTCAGAAAACCAACATGGAGGCAAACAAAGCGCTCACCCCAGGATTTACAGACACGGTAGAGAAGTAAAGGTTTTAAAAACAGTGATTTAAAGAAAAACGTCATTCCTGTCGCTCTCTCACGACGCTCCAGACTTTGTGTTTATCTGTCCCCAGATGATGAACTCCATCATTAATCCACTCTCCATCCTTTAAGCCGCTGATTGTGAGACTTCCTGTGGTCTCTCTGCTGCCTCTTAACCTGTGTCTGAACCTGCAGCAGAGCAATAACCGCCACCGCCGCCACCGCCACCGCCGCAGAAAACTTAATGAAAATCTCCTTAATGCAGAATAAGAGCGTCACAGGGGGGAAGCAGGAGAAACCAAATCCTCTCAGCTCTGAATCTGAGCTGATGCTGAACAGAATGTGAGCGTTTTGTCCTCTAAGCCGGAGCGCAGAGAGATGCTGTAATTTCCAGTAAGAAAACACAGATTAGTGAAGCGGAGCGAGGACGCTTTGCTGCCTGCGACGCCGCACGATGCACACGTCGAATCTACAGGGTTTTGTGATGTACACAGCTCGCTCTGTGCATCTGTATCAGCCACTAAAGAGTCTCAGGAGGAAGCGATGTGTTTAAAGTCTCTCACAGACGAAGAATTAGAGGAACTGATCGACTCGCAGCATCTTCTACATCACAAACACGCAGCACGGCGAATAACGAGAGGCTGCGTTCACAATCTGTTCATCCAGGAGACGAATCATCTGTGAATAAATCATAAACTCAATAATTCATGAAACACAACCAGAGTTTGTCCCGCTCTTCATCATTTAAGGCTCTGAGGCCTGAAAGGGGAGTTACTCTGGGAGGAAGGTGAAAAATCAACTTTAACAGCTTAAAAAGGTCAAAACAAAACCAACCACAGTTTCATCATTAATCATCTTTTTGGTTTATTCTGATACAAATAATTCATGAATGCTCGTCCTGCACTTTGATTCTTCAAGATGAGATTTCAAAACACAACAGTTTGAAAAAAAGTTGTTATCACTCAGGTTTAAAAAAGTGGCCAATTTTTAAGTTTCAAATGTAGAAATTTTGTGAGTTTATCAAGTGACAAATTTACAAGTTTAAAAAGCAGCTTTTTAAATTTTTATTTCATTTTTCTGTTATAAATCACCCTTTAAATACCAACACAAAGGATGCATCGATTATAAAAACTCATGCAATCCAACTAACTATGAAAAACCTCATGAAAAAAAATAGATGAAGATAAACGTACAAGTTTACAAAGTGAAAAATTTGCGAGTTTGAAAGTGAAAAATTTGTGAGGTCAAAAGTGAATTTGAAGGTAAACAACAATCAGGAGGTTTTCAGAAAAACATACCTGAACTGAAAACACTATGCTAAGAGTTTGGGACAGCTTTTGGCTCTGTCCATTCATTCTCCATTCATTTCAATGGGCCAAAATTTTCTGAAATTCAGAATATGGAGTTACTCTGGGAGGAAGGTGAAAAATCATCTTTAACAGCTTAAAAAGGTCAAAACAAAACCAACCACAGCTTCATCATTTATCATCTTTTTTGGTTTATTCTAATACAAATAATTCATGAATGCTCGTCAAATGAGTGTCCCCTGAAGCTCACATGATTGGGAGAGGAGGTGTCTGTCATTGTGATGGCTGACAGTGCACTTATGATTTCAATTTTGGCTCTAAAAATTGGTTTATAATCTTATTTTTATAACCGGGTCAAAACCGACCCTAACACTACAAGCAACAAAATTTCAACCAGGGCATTTTATAATGTTGAGATTTTTTTTTTTTAATAATTTTGTGGGAATCAACGTTCCTGACAAAGTCAAGAAGCCTTGATGCAGAAAACAAATTTTAAGTGATTCTTTTATGCGTTTAAAAACTAAAACGGGTCAGTGGCGACCCTAACACAAGAGGAAGGTTAAGAATTAAATCTCTTTGCATCTTTTGGATCATGGAGACTCTTTCGTTTGCAGCAGGAAGAGGAATCAGACTCATCAGACTTTCAACAGGTTTTAGTGTCAAAGTCACTTCTGATCCTTTCGAACAGAATTAACACTCGATCAAAGTTCACGACTTTGTAAACAGATTAACGGTTTCAGGGTTGAACTCTGGATTAACGGCGCCCTCCTCTGGGAGCAGCTGTAATGAGAGTAAAAGTCACACCAGATTATCTTCCTCTTTTTAAAAGCTCAGAGTAAAGAAAACAAAATCCTCTCCTCCTGAAAACAAAGACTGATTTCCTGCTCAGATGTTTCTCTGCCACATTATAATCATGTTTCTTTTAAAAGCGAATAAAAAGCAGCTTAGTGGCTCCTCTCCAGCTAATTACGGTCATTAGTGTTTCTCTCCCGGGGAGGAAAGTGTTGGAAAAATACTCAGGATGTTTTAATGACACATTGCTCCGATATTCTATTACAGCATCACGGATTCAACAGTGAAAATGTCGAGTTTGATTATTTTCTCTCTAAACTGAGGATGAATTAACGCTTCAGTGACCAAAGGAGAAAAATCTCTGAGTAAAAGTTTATGCTCCTGATTTTCCTGAAAACTCCACAAGGTTAAAGCTGACATAAACGTGGTGTCAGTTCATAAATATGACAAACAGGAACCTCCCTCACACTGAGTTAAAGTTCCTGCTCATCAGGCGGCGAATTCATCATTTTAATGAGCGAGCAGATCGTTTATGATTTTGTCTTTACGACCGCGGCGAATCAGGCTGAAAAGAGAGAGGAGAGAAAGAATCATGTGCAGGTCGACGTTAAAGAGACTAAAATGTTTCCAAACGCTTCTAATGTCGCACACCGCTGTGTTGGAAACTTGATTCTGGCGCCCCCTTGTGGACGAAGCAGATGTATGATGCAGTTTAGGGCCACTTGAAGAATTTTCTTTATGTAAAGTGGAACATTTCGCATGTTAGTACAGTGGAAAATTCTCAAGATTAAAAAGTGTAAAGTGACATTTGCAAGTTTATTAAGTGAAAAATTTACAAGTTTTAAAAAAGTGTAAAATTTAGAAGTTTACAAGGTGAAAAAACTTGCGAGTTTGAAAGTGGAAAATTTGTGAGTTCAACAGTTGCAATTAGAGAATTTGTAAATAGAAACCTGCAAGTTCTTTAAAATTAAAAAGTGGAAAAGTCTCAAGTTTAAAAAAGTGGCAAAATTGCCAGTTCAAAGTTCAAAAGTGGCAATTGGAAAGTTCACAATTTTATTCAATGGCAAATTTGCTAGTTTGTAAAGTGGAAAATTCTCCAGTTTAAAAAGAGTAAAGTGACATTTGCAAGTTTATTACGTGACAAATTTACAAGTTTACCAAGTGACAAATCTGTGAGTTTGAAAGTGGAAAATTTGGGAGTTCAAAAGTGGCAAGAAGCGAGTTTGTGAATGGAAAACTGTGAGTTCACAAAAAACACACCAAAAAACTTTTGCGAGTTTGAGAAGTGGGAAATTTGCAATTTTATAGATTTGGCAAATTTGCAAGTTTTTATTGTTCTGTTTCCATAGAAACCACGGGACTGGACCACGGAGACGGTTTCTACGCCGGGATGCCGATCCCCTGCTCCGACAACTACGCCGGCTTCTGTGTCCACGGGAAATGTGAAATCAAATACAACAAACCGATCTGCAGGTGTGTGTCCACAAGAAGTCTTCATTACTTTTTTATATATATATATATATATTTTTTTTTTTTTTGTTTGTTTGTTTCTTTGTTGTTTTTTTATTTCTGCGGGGCCAGTCAAAGTAACTTTTCTTTTATAAATCAGTTTTAAATCCCAACACAAAGGATGCATGGATTATAAAAACTCATGCAAACCAACTAACTATGAAAAACCTCATGAAAAAACAGATAAATCCATCATCCCACCTTAAAGCAACATTAACAGAATCAACTCGTCCAATTTCAATAAAATGGTGTTTTTAACTAAACAAGAATAGTAAAGATTTGGTCCAGTTCATTCTAGCAAAAAAAAATAAAAAATCAGGGGTCAGTAGTTTTGTTTTTTTCTCAGTCCAGTTTTTGTTTCAGTTCTTCTTCGATAACTGAAAGTCGTCAGTTTTCCTTTAACGTGCATAATTGTCCAGTTTTTCTTCAATAACCCCATAAATAATTCAGTCATCGTGTGTGTGTGTGTGTGTGTGTCACAGGTGTGATACAGGTTACAAAGGCGCTCAGTGTGACGAGCCTCACGACTTTAACATCCTCTACGTGGTTCCCAGCGGACAGAAGCTCCACTACGTCCTCATCGCCGCCATCATCGGTGCCGTGCAGATCGCCATCATCGTCGCCGTGGTGATGTGCATCACAAGGTGAGGCGGCGCCCTCGTCATAAAGTCCAAAACTTTGCATAGAAACTCACCCGTGAATATTGCTCAGATTGAAGTTACAGATATCCACCATCTCCTGGTGTAAAGTACTAACTACATGAGGCACCACATTTGCAGCTCTGGCTTTTTAAATCCCAATGATGTTGCTGGTTGGGATGAACGATTTATCGTTTTTTGATCTAAATCATAATTTCAGACATGGTGATCATGTGATCGTTAAAGCTGTGATTTTTTCCTGCTCCTGACTGACCCAGGATCTGTTATATCAGCTGTTTCACACACACCTGTCTTTGAGTGTGAGACTGAAGAAAAATCCTTTTTTCTTTGAGATTGTTGTTGATTTCATTTTATTTAACTTGACACAATTAAGAATATTTTGCACATTATTTTTTAAAAAGTTAAGAGTCAAAGATAGCTCTTTTTGCTCTGCAGTTTTTATAATTAAAAATACAGTTGAAAATATTCTTAATTTTCGCAAATGAAAAAAATATCACTTTTTTAGTCAAAACTACTTAGAATTAGAGAAGTATGATTAAGATAATTCTTGATTTTTGAGCATGGGTTTGTAAAAATTCCTAGCTGTTTGCTAAATAAACTGTCTTAAAAAAAAGAAAAGAAAAATTGTGTTATTCTTAAATCAAGCAACTTGAGGTGGAGCTAAATCTTGAAACAAGTTTTAATGTTATGAAATTACATGTGAGAAAACCAAAGTAACTGGTTTTAACAGTTATCCACTCATTTTAGGATTCTCACACTAATTAAGACAAAATTGAAACATTCATGCTTTTTTTTTAGATCTAACATAGTTTTAAATGATAAAAATAAGTTAAAAAAACATTAACACAAGATATTTTATTTAGCATGTCTTAAAGTAAAATTTTAAATCTTGGCAAGTGAAAGATTATTGAATCGGTTGAATTTAGAGAAACCAGACTACAAGAATTAAGGATAATAACTGTGATTGTTCTGATTGTCTCTCTCTCTCTTTGATTCTTCAGGAAATGTCCAAAAAACAACCGAGGTCGCCGGCAAAAACAGAACCTGGGACACTTTTCCTCGGACACAAACTCCAGGATGGTATAGCCGCGTTTGTGTTCCTTCTTTTTTTAAAAAGTTTTTCTTACAGCGTGGGGGAAACCATTTTCTAACGGTTCGGTGTGTGATACTCTTTTCTTTTTTTCTCCCGGGGGGGAAAAAAAAAACAAAAAAGAAGAGTGAGGATATTTATTTCAGGGGCCTTATTTTCACTCCTGTTTGCTTTCAGATGGATTTCGCTCAGTCGTAGTGTTTTTTTTTTTATTTTTTCCAAGACGGAGAAGCAGAAGGAGGCGACTTCTTGAAAAAAGCCCACGATCACTTCAAACCCACCTCTGCTGCCCTGCTTCCTTTGGACTGGTTTTGTCCAACGGTTTATAAACCCGGTTCCTTTGGTGAGCGTCGTCTGGAACGTCTTATCCAATGATTGGATTCTTTTCTCGCCCCGTTTCTTTTACTTTTTACTACTAATGTGCAGCTGATCACCAAATGCAGTTTGTTTGGAAGGCGATGGGGCCGACAGTGATGCTGATCTGTTTACAGTCGTTCTTTGATATGAAAGTCCATGTACAGACTTCACTGTGTTCAAACCAGCTAATAATTTATTATTAATATATGAATGATTTCTCTGAAGTAGTTTTTACTCCAAGTTTTTACGTTAACTTTCATTTCTAATGTCGGTTTCTATGTTCTAGTTCTTGTATATTCGCATGACTCGTGAAATCTGTGTACCGTGGTGTAGTTTAACTTTTTAAAGAAAAGCCTCCGGTGGAGATGAAAATCCCAAACCAGTTGGACTGATGATTGGCAGACAGCGAGAAGGAAAGTATCAAAGACGGGAATGTGTAGTTATCGGACAAACAGTTGGACCTGAAAAAGAAGACGTGCGGACGTTGGAATTATCTGACGCTGAGAATGTTTTTGCCTCTTGGACTGGAAATGAGAGGATTGTAAAGAAAGTGTCGAACTCCAAACTTTGTTTTTAATGTAATGGGTCTTGTTTGCTCAGACGGTGGTGATCAAGGCGTGAATGTGAGAATCATTTTCTTTGTTGTTTCTGTTTCTGTTTCTTTTTTTTTTGCATTTTCTCCTCAGAGAGACATTCCCACAACACTGAGCTCTGGTGACAAACGCCACAAGAAAATGTACAAATTTTGGATTGGTTCTGGTTTGTATTTATAGTCTGAGAAGTATCAACCAATCGTGTATCAGCAGGAGAAACAGTTTTTATAGAGAGCAACAGTAGAGCAACTCACTTTTTCAAAAGCACTCTTCAGTTTCACGTGTTGTGTATCAAAGTCGTCACTCTGTGTTTTCAAAGTCTCGGTGTTCAACAGTGAAGTCACAAGTGTTGCAGGAAGAAAAATCAGAAGTAAAAGGATTTTCAGATTCCTTTCGTTGCTTCCACACAGTCTTACTTAGAGTTTTGCAAGTTTTATGCTCCAAGAAATCTTGATTCGCTTTTTTTAAATTTTTTTTTTTGTGACTCTGTTTACAAATTTGACTGTGACACATTGAGCCAATCAAAGTAAACGCTGAGTTTTCACGATACACAACATCCGGTAACTCTCTTTGTGGCGTCTGGATGCAGAAATTTACTGAAGGAATTTGCTGAATTGAACTTTTAGAGCAGTGGTTCCCAACCTTTTCCAGTTCAGGGCCCACTTTTAAGTCTCAAAAATTTTTTGAGACTTAAAAACCTCCGACCCTATCAGTACGAAGGCTATATGATGCTTTGTTTGACTTCTATTTGTAACATTGACTGGAAATGCAAGAAAAAAAAAATGCAATTAAACCCAAAATGTAATGACTGGTGAATAATGTAACGGATACAGAGCCCGAAACATAAAAACCATTTGCCCACAATGTAACAACTTGTTAAATTTTGGGTCAGTGATGACATTTTTGGGTTATACAAAATTTGTTTTATTACATTTCTAGTTGTATCACATTTTTTGGTTATTGCATTTCATGTCTTTGTTAAATTTGGGGTCACGTTACATATAGGGCTTTAACATGATTAATATCCTTAAAGTTTTAACATTTTAATATTATTCTGTATATTTCTATCTTTATATAATTCCTCCTCATTAAATTTCAGACTATTTTGGAATTAATTTGGCGGCCCACTTGCAATACCTCTGCGGCCCACCAGGGGGCCACAACCCACAGGTTGGGAATCACTGTTTTAGAGTGTTTTCCAAAAGTATTAAACCTCAGTTTTACTTTCACATCACAATTTATCAAATTTACTGCCGTTTGTAACAAATTAAAGCTGCTAAAGATAAAAGGCCAAAACTTACAACTGCGTATTAGGGCCACTAAAAGAACTTTTTTGTTTTTTATGAAATGGCAAATTTGCACATTTAAAAGTGGCAAATTTCAGAATTAACGAAGTGGTTAATTTGCAACTTTACAAAGTGGAATATTTGCATATTTATAAGAGGTAGATTTGGGAGTTTATTCAGTGGCGAATTTGCATGTTTAAAAGTGACAATATTTTTGAGTCCAACTCAGGCAAATTTGCCAATTAAAGTGGCAAATCTGGGAGATTACAAAATTGTAAATTTGTGAGTTTATAAAGTGCAAAATTTGTGGGTTTAGAAGTGGAAAATCTGAGTCAAAAAATGCCAAATTGTCAAATATTAAAGGCAAATTTGCAAGTTTACCAGTTGGAAAATGTGCTGGTTTAAAAGTGGCAAATTTCAGAATTTAGGAAGTGGTTAATTTACAACTTTACAAGGTGGAATATTTGCATATTAATAAGTGGTAGAGTTGGGAGTTAAGTTATTGGCAAATTGGCATGTTTGAAAATTGCAAATTTGGGAGGTTACAAAGTGGAAATAATTGTGAGTCTAAAAATGGCAAATTTGCCAATTCAAGTGGCAAATCTAGGAGTTTACAAAGTGGTAAATTGGCAAGTCTTTAGGTGCCAAATTTGTGAAATCAAGTGGTAAATTTGGGAGATTAAAGAGTGGGAGACTTGCTGAATTGGCAAGTTTTAAAATCACAAATTTGTTAGTGTATAAATTGGCAAATTTGTGGGTTTTAAAGGGGAAATTTGTAGGTCAAAAAATGGCAGATTTACTGATTTTAAAGTGTTAGATTCTGGAGCTTATAAAGTGGCAAATTGGCATGTTTAAAAATTGCAACTTTGTAGGTTTACAAAGTGAAAGACTTTCAAATGTGACAAAACTTGTGGGTCTATATTTGACAAATGTGCCAGTTTGAGTGGAAAATCTGGAAGTTAACAAAATGATAAACTTGTAAGTCTTTAGTGCCAAATCTGTGAAATTAAGTGGTAAATTTGAGAGAGTAAAAGTGGCAAATTATCTCATTTAGTGGCAAATTTGGGACATTACAAAGTGATAGATGTGGGAGCTGATAAAGTTGCAAATTGGCATGTTTAATACTTGTAAATTTGGGAGGTTAAGAGTAGAACATTTTTTTGAGTCTAATAATGGCAAATTTGCCATTTCAAGTGGCAAATCTGGGAGTTTACAAAGTGGTGCATTGGCAAGTTTTAGGTGCCAAATTTGTGAAATCAAGTGGTAATTTTGGGAGATTAAAAAGTGGGACATTTGCTCAATTGGCAAGTTTAAAAATAACAAATATGTTAGTTTATAAATTGGCAAATTTGTGGGTTTTAAAGTAGAAAATTGTTGATTTGCACATTTTAAAAGTGGTAGATTTGGGAGTTTATTTAGTGGCGAATTTGCATGTTTAAAAGTGACAATATTTTTGAGTCTAACTCAGGCAAATTTGCCAATTAAAGTGGCAAATCTGGGAGATTACAAAGTGGTAGATTTGGGAGTTTATAAAGTGCAAAATTTGTGGGTTTAAAAGTGGAAAATCTGAGTCAAAAAATGCCAAATTGCCAAATTTTAAAGTGGCAAATTTGCAAGTTTACCACTTGGAAAATATGCTGGTTTAAATGTGGCAAATTTTGGAGTTTATCAATTCGCAAATTTATGACTTAATTCCTTTTTTTTTCTTTAAGTGGCTCCAATACGCCGTCATGAAAAGTTAATCCTGAAGAGACAAGTGAGAAAAGTTTGAAGGACTTTAGTTAAAACCGATCAGGTGATTCTTAGATTAGTTTGAGGTTAATGAACGCTACGAGATGATTGGCTGTAGGGCACCGTTACACCAGCACCACCACAGAGAAAGTCTGGACTGAAATGGTCTCATTTTAATTTAATATCAGCGTCAGTGAGTTAGAAAATGTTTGATTCAGCCCTGAGCGGGAAAGTATTAATGCGTCACACTTTCTTCTTCCACCTGTGAGAAAGAAACATTTCTGCTTCTTTTCTTCAGATCTTGACTCATCAACACAAACGTCTGCCCGTAGCTCTGCCCCAACAGGCCTCCACAGGGCCGGCCAATCAGAGGGAAGGGGGTTTAAAGAGGCGGGGGAGTCTTAAAGAGACAGCAGCGAGAAACGACCACACTGATATAAATGTTTTTGAAAACACCAGTGAGAGAGAAAGGGAATTTTTCTTTAGCTGTAAATCATGTAAAGACTCTACAGGGGGCACTAGAGGTGCAGTATCAAGACGAATAAAAGCACAATACCCCCACTTTAACTTAGAATCCCCTCTGCATCTCGATCACACCACTAATTCTACAAATGTACGCAATACTCTCAATCTTAATGTCTTCAAAAAGGAGTTTTGAAGACATCCACCTCTTAAGAAATCAGATAACTAAAACGAAAATGTTGTTTTTTTTAAAGTTGTAAAAACAGACACTTTAACATGGATGTTAATGAGGATGTCTCAAGTTTTGCAAACAGCCCCAAGTGGACACTTGAGGAACTGCAACTGTTTTTTGCATATTTTCATTTTTTTGTTTCAGGATGTCAGCTGTGATTTTTCTGGTGGTAAGTCTAGATCTGCAGAAAAAATATCTGATTTCTTTTTCACAGGAAGCTGGTGTCAGTAATAAGTATGTCCTCTCAGGGCTTCCGTACTTTGAGGCCATAACAATCACAGAAAAATCTGCAGGAAGCGAAAAGTTTGATATGAGTGGAGGAGAAACTAAACACTGTGTGAGTGTCAAATAAGTGAGTTTAGGAAAGTTTGGTTTCTTGTTTTCTCTCTGTTTGTGTTTTTATTTTCTGAGTCTACGTCATCAGGTCGTAGGTCAACCCTAAAGCCCCGCCCCCCCCCGCTGAGCAACGCGTCTCTACTTGTTGTCGACCATTGCAGCCGTGACTTCTCTAAATGTGACTAGAATGTGTTTGACATGTTAATATTCTGCATGTAGACTTTGAGCGGCCATTTGAGGTCTCTGCCAAAATAAAAAAGGAAATGTTTTTTTTAAAGAAAGTGCTGGAGCCTCGTTCATGTCTTCGTCCTTGGAGAGTTTCTTCTTCTTCTTCTTGACATGGCTCGTTTATCAAAAGGTTCTTCTCTTCCTCTGACAGATTAGTGATGTTTTATTCCCAGAAAAGCTTTGACTCTGTGTGTGTGTGTGTGTGTGTGTGTGTGTGTGAGACAGGTTTAAAAACAGAAACACAAATAATTGAGCTGACCTAAGTAGTTCAGTCACAGGAGACTCTTTACTTCAGACAAACAAAACACTTTGCTTTAGTTGTGGCTCTGCAGAGACTCCGTGTCCTAAATCCATATTAAACACAGCCTGTCTGTGGTTTTCTCCATCTTTAAGATCTAACTCTGTTCACTTTTTACTTCCTATTAAAGCTGAATTATATTCTGGTTTTTATCCACAAAGTCAGATTGTCTTCACAAAAGTAAAAAGTTACAATCAGGTCCAGACTTCTGAGGACTCTGGAGGTCAGGGGGTCTGACACTTTTACTTTTAAAAGAAACCAACCAAGATTTGTAAACATGTCTTTAGAAACAGCTGTTATGTGGTTGATTTGGGAGTTAATAAAGTGGCAAATTGGCGAGTTTAAAAATAGCAAATTTGCAAGTCTGTAAGTGCCAAATTTGTAAAATCAAAGGAGTCTTTCATTAAATTTGAAAGGCTGAAAGTGGAAAATTTGTGCGTTGAACTGCTTATTAATGCAAATTTGGGAGATAACAAAGTGGTCAGAGTTGGCGAATTCAAAAATTATAAATTTGCAAGTTTAAAAGTGAAAAAAATTGTGAGTTAAATAATTGCAAATTTGCCAATTTGAGTGGCAAATTTGGGAGATTATAAAGTGGTAAATTTCAAGTCTTTAAGTGCCGAATTTGTGAAATTAAGTGGTATATTTGGAAGTCTAAAAGTGGAAAATTTGCGGATTGAAGTGGCAAATTTGGGAGATTATAAAGTCACAAATTGGTGAATTCAAAAATTGTAAATTTGCAAGTTTAGAAGTGAAAATATTATGAGTCTAATAATGGCAAATATGCCAATTTGAGTGGCAAATTTGGGAGTTCACAAAGTGGTAAATTTGCAAATTGCAAGTCTGTAAGTGCCAAATTTGTGAAATTAAGTGATAAATCTGGGAGTCTAAAAGTGGAGAATTTGTGGATATGAGTGGCAAATTTAGAAGTTTTCTAAAGTCCTAAATAGGGGGATTTAAAAATCAAACTTTTTGAGTTTGTAAAGTGGAAAGTTGTCACTAGAAACAGCCTCCAGTGGGCGCTGGGGGAGTTTCAGCTTTTGCACCAAATATTAGCTTTGCTTTATGAAAGGAGATACATGGTTATTAAACTCTCAGCTTGGTAGAAACTAATTTTCACACCATAAGAGAGAGAGAGAGAGAGTATGTGTGGCACATTTCTGCAGAGGGAGGGACTGTGGCTCTTCACCCTGCAGTAAATCTAGAGTTACAGGAGGAGGTGGGTGGTGCAGGGAGTGGTTAAAGCTGGGGGGGGGGGTTTCACTCAGGGACAGGAGCAGCTGCTGCTGCTTCATCTGAACAGATTTAACTGTTCGTCATCTCTAAAGCAGCTCGCTGAGGAAATAACACTGAACTTTATCCTCTGTTCATTCATGAAAAGAGCCTGATCCAGAAATCAGGAGAGGAAACATCAGAGCGGAGTTTAGGGAGTTCACTGAATTCATGTCAAATATCCTCATCCCCTAAAAGGTCACAATTTTATAATCCCATTAGATTTTTTTAAAACACTGAATTACCATTGTTATACTCGTTATATGCACAAGTTCCCACAAATACCTCAACCCTGTGGTCACTACAGTAAACACCTATTTAAAAGTTATTTACTCCTACATTCAATGGTTCATGTGGTGGAAATTCATATTAACCTGTGTCAGGATATTTTGATTCTTCTCAGGGCCTGAAAAAATGTTTTCAGTTCTTTTTCCAAACATATTTATATTTTAAAAAAGTTATAACAAACATTTGAGGGTGAAAAAGCTAATAAACTATAAATTATTCAGTGTTAAAATGGATGAAAGAGAGTTAAAATGTTTCGCAAAGCATTAAAAAAAGATTATTCTTGAAATTACAAAAAAGAAAAGACATCAAATGAAAAAATAAGTCATATATACATTAAGTTCACACTGTTTTATGTTGAATGCTCAGTTACAAATATATAAAAAATAAAAATGGGAAAACTTTTTTTTCATGCCTTAACACAAATAAAAACACCCAAAGGAAAAATCCTGACACTGACTTTCATGATTAATGCATCAGAGGGTTAATTTACAACCAATAGGTTAAAAATCTGTTTATTTGAAAACATACGTTTACCTATTAACTAGTGCTACCATGTTATAAAAATAAAATATCTACTTCAGTTGTGTTGTACGAGGCTGTTAACATGTTTCTTTTAACCCTTTTCCAACAGGTGGTGTCACAAATTGGAACGCAAAATCCAAATTACCGTAACTCCTCAACAATTTGGGCTTGCGAAAAATTCAAACCGCCTCCTCAGGAAGAAAAGAAAAACTTTTTGGTGATATCCAGGTCATTAAAGTTCAGCACTGTAATCTGTATGCAACAACAATCCAATCGCAGACGATTAATCTTTGATATTATGTGTTTTCATTACCGTAAGTACTCAACTATTTGGGCAAGAGAAAAGATTGAAACAGTCCTCGAAAGAAGAGAAAATGAACTTTCCAGGCCAAAATAAAAGAACAAACAAACAAAAAAGTCCAGGTGGAATATTTGGTTCTTAAGCTCTTTGGGGACTGAATCACTTTTTGAGACAACATCCAGTGAACAATACAGGAACTTAAGTTTTTGACACTTTAGCGCTTCATTTCAGAGTCACTGAAACTGAAACTTTTATCACATCTGTTGTTTTCTCAACTTCCAGATTTTTCCAGTGTGGTTTTTATTGAAAGTATCGACTCTTCACAGCCTCTGGTGGACACTCCTGGAACTGCTACTTTCAACTTTTCTGCATAGGCTTGAAGTTGTTGCAAGTGTGCACTGGTTTTTTTATTGGGCATAAACTGTGTTGAAGTATTTGTTTTGAAAGTGAAAGTGAAAGTAGATCTTTTGAACTCTACTTTTTGTTCAAGACAACTTTTTCTGGATACAACGGTACAAGGTTATTTATTTATGAACAGTTACGTAGCGCTGTTTTTTGAAACATGACAGCAAACAAACTTTTTAGCATAGTTTAGTAGCCGGCTCAAGATAGCGCTACTCACAGCTCAGTGCTCTGAGACATGTCCTTACCGTGTAACGTTAGTGAATCCTGGTTGTGTCCTACCAGGTCTCATCTACCAACTCCAACCTCACCAAGCAGAGCAAACGTAACCTGGCTCTTCATTTTATTGATAGACTCTCAGGTTTGAACAGATCACTGCAGAATAACTGCTGCATGTGGACAGGAATCAACATTAGCACAAACACATTAGTGACTGTTTTAGCCTTTAGCTCGTGCTCTATCACTCTCCTGTTTCCACAATTACTACAAAACTAATCACAAGAATTGTTTTCAGCACAGAAAAACACAGATGTCTCTTCTCACTGATAAATTTAATCAGTTTTTTAGTGCCAATGATCTTATTTTATATGTAGAAATGAGACTTTTTCAAGATCACATAGAAAGTCCTCACAGTCCCTTTAAATCTAAAAACAAACTGATGTAAACCTGACAGGGCCCTGCGTGGGAGAGTCATGTAAACCAACCCTGGAGAATTCATTGCAAAGGCCGTGAGTGTGTTATTTTTAACACTTTCATTTATGTATTCATGGACTCTAAATCATTTTCAACACTGTTATTTATAGATGAGAAGTAAGTTCATGACTTTTTCAAACTGTAAGCTAAAGACCAACAATTTACTACCCCAGGAAAACCAACCCTCGGCACAGAAGAGGAGCTCAGACTGAATAAATCCTTCCTCGCCGTGAGCGGTAAAACAGCATCACTGTGACGCCGTCGTCTCCGTGAAGAGCGTCACGTCACAGTCACAGCTGATGTTTGGGCTCTGCCGCCCGGAGGGGGGAAGGAAAAAGGGCAGAGCTGCGACGTTTAATCCCTGAAACATTCCAGCTCGCTGTAATCAGAGCAGACAACTGGGGCTTTTCTGCAGAGTTCACCAAGAGCTGCAGGAACCAGACTGAGCCGCTGATGATGAACGAGTCTCACAGCTGCAAACCAGAACGGAACGACAGATAAGGATGCGTTCAAGACCTTTGAGACTTTTGAGAATCGAGTTAAGACAAGACCAAGACTGAGACAAACCAAGTCCAAGACAAAGACCAAGTCAAGACCAAGACTTTCCAGAGACTAAGACAAGACAGAGATTTTTGAGTTGAGAGCGAGTCAAGACAGACTTTTGAGAATCGAATTAAGACAAGACCAAGACTGAGACAAACTAAGTCCAGGACAAAAGCCAAGACTTTTTGGAGTCAAAACTGAGACAAAATCAAGACCGAGACAAGCCAATCCAAGATAAAGACCAAGCCAAGACCAAGACAAAGACTTTTAAGGGTCCAGACCAAAATGAAGAAAAAAGAGACAAGATTAGACCAAGAGAAAGACCAAGACTTTCGAGAGTTGAGAGGGGACAAAACCAAGACTGAGACAAGCCAAGACCAAGACAGAGATGAGGATCTTGAGGGTTGAGACCAAGAAAAGATCAAGACCAAGACTTTTGAGAGTATAGACCAAGACCAAGACCAAGACTGAGACAAGCCATGTCCAAGACAAAGACTTTTGAGAGTTAAGACAAGGCCAAGACTGAGACAAACCAAGTCCAGGACGAAGGCCAAGACTTTTTGGAGTCAAAACTGAGACAAAATCAAGACCGAGACAAGCCAATCCAAGATAAAGACCAAGCCTAGACCAAGACCAAGACTTTTGAGAGTTGAGACCAAGAAAAGATCAAGATCGAGTCAAAGACCCTAACTTTTGAAAGTAGAGACCAGGACCAAGACTGAGACAAGCCTAGACCAAGACAAAGACTCTTGAGAGTTGAGACCGAAACAAGACCAATACTGAGACAAGGGAGTCCAAGACAAGATTTTTGAGAGTCAAGACAAGACCAAGAGTGAGACAAGCCTAGACCAAGACCAAGACTTTTAAGGGTCCAGACCAAAATGAAGAAAACAGAGACAAGCTTAGACCAAGAGAAAGACCAAGACTTTCGAGAGTTGAAAGGAGACAAAACCAAGACTGAGACAAGCCAAGACCAAGACAGAGATGAAGACTTTTGAGGGTTGAGACCAAGAAAAGATTAAGCCCGAGACAAAGACCAAAACTTTTGAAAGTAGAGACCAAGACCAAGACTGAGACAAGCCTAGACCAAGACAAAGACTCTTGAGAGTTGAGACCAAAACAAGACCAATACTGAGACAAGGGAGTCCAAGACAAACACTTTTGAGAGTCAAGACAAGACCAAGAGTGAGACAAGCCTAGACCAAGAGTGAGACAAGTCTGGACCAAGACCAAGACTTTTAAGGGTCCAGACCAAAATGAAGATAACAGAGACAAGCTTAGACCAAGAGAAAGACCAAGACTTTCCAGAGTTGAGAGGAGACAAAACCAAGACTGAGACAAGCCAAGACCAAGACAGAGATGAAGACTTTTGAGGGTTGAGACCAATAAAAAATCAAGACCAAGACAAAGACCAAGACTTTTGAACGTATAGACCAAGACCAAGACCAAGACTGAGACTGAGACAAGTGAGTCCAAGACAAAGACTTTTGAGAGTCAAGACAAGGCCAAGACTGAGACAAGCCTAGACCAAGACCAAGACTTTTAAGGGTCCAGACCAAAATGAAGAAAACTGAGACAAGCCACTCCAAGATAAAGACCAAGCCTAGACCAAGACCAAGACTTTTGAGAGTTGAGGCCAAGAAAAGATCAAGACCGAGACAAAGACCAAGACTTTTGAAAGTAGAGCCCAAGACCAAGACTGAGACAAGACTAGACCAAGACAAAGACTTTTGAGAGTCAAGAAAAGACCAAGACTGAGACAAAGACTTTTGAGAGTTGAGACCGAAACAAGACCAATACTGAGACAAGTGAGTCCAAGACAAAGACTTTTGAGAGTCAAGCCTAGACCAAGAGGGAGACAAGCCTAGACCAAGACCAAGACTTTTAAGGGTCCAGACCAAAATGAAGAAAACTGAGACAAGCGAAGATCAAGAGAAAGACCAAGACTTTCGAGATTTGAGACAAGACAAAATCAAGACTGAGACAAGCCTAGACAAAGACAGAGACCAAGACATTTGAGAGTAGAGACCAAGACCAAGACTGAGACTGAGACAAGTGAGTCCAAGACAAAGACTTTTGAGAGTCAAGACAAGACCAAGAGTGAGACAAGGAAGACCAAAACCATTTTAATTAATCTTCAAAACCATGACGAGGTCAAACAGTCATAGAGCTCCTTCTCTTTAATCTGATCTTCTTTTGAACACATTTGACAGACAAAAACAAGTTGTCTGCAAATCTTCCAAAGCACAACATGAAAAATTCTCAAATCTGAGGGAATTCAACCAAATTCTTGCACAGATTAAGTCATTATTTTTATTCAAAAGCTAGTGATAGGTCCAGAATTATTTTAAATATCTGAAAATCAGATGTTTATTCACCAGGCGAATGAGACCTTAAGTGTTTGGAGATTTTTTTAAACAGAAATAAGATGAAGTGATGTTGGAGTTTCTGCAGGTTTCTGACAAATAAAGCATCAGAGAAGATTTAAAGGAGGCAAATCACAACATTTACTAATCAGGAAAAGTTAAACTTGAAATTCATTTTTAATTATTATTATGGTAATGAAGTTGAAGGATAGCAGAACAGTTCTGGTCTCAACTGGTCTTGATGGAAAATCCCGAGTCTGAGACGAGACCAAGACCTTAAAACTGTGGTTTCTGGACTGGTCTTCAGACTGGTTTTAACTTTAACAACGCTACCAACAGATACTGGAAAATATTGTCTCTGTTTGTGTGCATCAAAGAAAGCAGAGCAGAGTTTAAAGAGGGGGTTTCTATCATCCTGCTGCTCTCTGAGTGTCGCCTTACAAAGAGTTTTATTTTTAGCGGGAGGTTGGTGTGAGCTCTCTGAATAAAGTCTGGCTCTCGTCCCAATGGGGGCTGAAGTCAGGTTCCTTTTGGGGCCTTTTTTAAAAGGGAGAGGTGGAGTTTCCCCTCTCTCCTGTCTCCACGCCTGAGTCGGGGTCACAGCGTTGGGTGTTTCCACTTGCTGGTCTCCCTTCTGTCCCTGTCACCAAAGTTAACCCCATTTCTCAAACTTTCAGAAGAACTTCTCTGATTTTAAAGCGCCATGGATCAGCACAAGTATCGCACAGCAGGAGTGCAGGAGAAGCTGGAGATCATCGGCGTGGAGGACGAGGCCGGGAACCCCATCAGCGCCCTGACCATCCTGTCCCTGCTGGAGCGCGTGGCCGGGATCATCGATAACGTCCAGTCGGGTCAGCAGCGCATGGAGGATCGTCAGCAGGAGCTGGAGAACAACATCAAAACCATCCAGGGCGACGTGCTCAAACTGGCCAAGGACCACACCGACACCAGCGGCACGGTGGAGAAGCTCCTGCAGAAGACCCGCAAGGTCAGCGCCAACGTCAAGGAGGTCCGCTCGCGCGTGGAGAAACAAAACGTTCGCGTCAAGAAAGTGGAGAGCACGCAGGACGAGCTGCTGACCAGGAACAAGTTCAGAGTCGTCATCTATCAGGTGAGACAAGTCTCCATGGTCTGAAGTCAGAGGTGACAGAAAAGAAACTTTGTTTTCCAAAGAAAGTTTATCCAAGAAGTCAATCCGTGATTCCCAGATTTAATTCACAGAGTAAAAAGAGTGGACAGTTAAAATATCTGAGTCAGGTGTTCAGCTGCTCCAGTGTCTGGATTAGAAATAGCAGAGAATCTAAACAAAGATCAGACAAGAATAACCAGAATGAAAAACGATCTGCATGTTTCCTCTCAGGATTTAAATCTAAGCATGTCATTATATTTTATTTTTAGTCAAGTTTGTCTTATTATTTTTGATATGATCTACATTCTGCTGAAAAGTCGAGGAAAATATCTTATTTCAGGTTATTTTAAGACAAAAATGAGGTCTGAAGTGCTTGTAACAAGTCAAAAAAATCTGCCAATGGGATGAGAAAAAAGTATCTTGTATGAAAACATGATTCTAATTTCAAGAAACTTCATGAGCAAATGTTGCTTATCCCATTGCCAGATTCTTTTAGATAACTTGAAGTAAGATGTTTTTAATGACTTGGTTTGGTGAGTGTGGCTCAAATCAAGAAAAACAAAACAAATTTTTACCATAAATAAGACATAATGACTTGCTTAGATTTCAGTTTTTGCAATGAAACCTCTGATTTTCAAATGTTAAATATTCCAAGGATGTATTAAGCACAACTAAAGCTTAGATACAATATTCATAAATACTCCAATAAAGGGTTTCCAGCCTCTCAAAAGTGAAACATACACAGAAAATAATGAGAATGTGAACTGTAATATGATGTTTGAGCTCCAAAAATGTTCAGTTTCTTTACACTTGAAAGTAAGAAAGATGCAGCTATATATCAATTAATAATCTGTGCATAGAAATCTACGCATCTATGATCAGACTGTGAATATAAAGAGAGGGCAGGTAGGGATACGTCTGCAGAGAAGTCTCAGGAAACTCTTACAAATTTATGTAAGCTGCTGAAAGTCTCAGGCTGTTACCTGGAAATATAAACGATCGTTGAGTGCTGATTTTATCGTTCACTGGTTTCACTTTGGGTCGTCTCTGATAAACTTTGTTGTGCTGTTCCCATTGAATCGAATTTAGCGTACATCACTTTTGTGTGCAGCTGTTGTTTCATATTTCATTGGTATGGAAGCAGATTGGGGCCAGGATTGGAAATAATTTTGGGCAAGTTGAGATAAATGCTGAAATGACAAGGGTAAAGTTGGGATATACTTTTTAGATTAAAGTTGAAATGACAACATTAAAAAGTTGAGACCAGTGATTCCCAACCTGTGGGCCACTGGGGGGGATAAGATAAAAGATTCTTGTTTTAAGACATCTTTCTAATTTCAAGAAACTTCCCGGGCGAATTCGTCTTATCCCATTGGCAGATTTTTTTGACTTGTTCCAAGCAATTTACACCTCATTTTTGTCCGTTTTTGCAGTGTGTTTTTTTTCCCATGATGACATCAGTGAGTGTGTGTGTGTCTGCAATCATGCTTAAGCCCGGTTCATACAGGAGTAATGTGATGGTGTGGGGGGCAATCATGCTTAAGTCAGGTTCATACAGGAGTATTGGGATGGTGCGGGGGCAATCGTGCTTAAGTCAGGTTCATACAGGAGTATTGTGACAGTGTGTCGGCAATCATGCTTAAGTCAGGTTCATACAGGAGTACTGGGATGGTGTGGGGCAATCATGCTTAAGTCAGGTTCATACAGGAGTATTGTGACAGTGTGTCGGCAATCATGCTTAAGTCAGGTTCATAAAGCAGTAATGTGATGGTGTTGGGGGCCATCATGATTAAGTCAGGTTCATAAAGCAGTAATGTGATGGTGTTGGGGGCAATCATGCTTAAGTCAGGTTCATAAAGCAGTAATGTGATGGTGTAGGGGGCAATCATGCTTAAGTGCAGCACAGTTTGAATGGCCAGTGTGACTGCGCCCTTAAAGATTGGCTTTAATAAAACTTGAACATCATCCTTTTCTTTTTATACTTGCAGGACATTTTATATCCTGTTCTTCTCTGAAATAGTGAAGCATCCACACAGGTGACACCAATTTTTCTGCTTTCGACAGCATTTTTTTGGCTGCACTTGTTCATGGTCTGAAGTAAGGAATAATACAAAAGGGTTGAACGCTGTCATTGTCTCCAGTCCAGGTTCCTGAGAGCTGAATCTGTTTGAGTAAAGGATCGAAAATAACGCAGATAAATTCCCTCTGGTGGTGGAAAACTGCAGCGAGAATCTCTGTTCAAATCATCTCTGACTGGATTCATTAAAACGCAGCAGCAGCGACAGGCGGGGGGGGCAGAGGGATGAGAGGAAATAAACGGTGATTTAAGTTCATCGCTTAAGAGCCCCCCGACTCAGCAGCGCTGACAATTTATAGAAAAGCATCCTGGAGGGGAGCGTTAATCAGGTCAGGGGAGACAACAAGATGATTCAGTTGAGAGTTTTGATTTGTCACGCTGCTCTGAGAGCTCTGGAGCCCGAGCACGAAAAAGTAAAGAAACAAACATTCAGATTAGTCATCTGTGAACAGGAGGAGTTTAAAAATAGAGGGTTTTATCTCCAAATAGACACGTTTGAGGTCTGACAGAAGAGCAGAGAGAGATGGGTTCAAAGACTTATGCAGCTTTAGAGAATCAGGGGAAAACAATGAAAAGACGAACAAAAGAGGTTTTTCTTCAGAAGCACTGACTAATTCAGCAACGTAGATTTCAGCAGCGTTTTATAATCCAGACATTACATCCCGTTAGTTTCCAGTTTGGCTTTAGGTGAAGGTGAATTAACCCCTATCAGATTATCAAAGAAGGCAACAAGCTTCATGATAATTTGGGGGTGTTCAACTTTTCCTGCACTGCAAACAACCAGCCTTCAAAAACAAGAAAAAAAAATTGGGGGTATTTTTTTGTAAATGAAGCAAAATTATCTGCCAACAGAACAAGAAAATGTGTCTTGTCAATACTTCTTCAACCTCAATAAACCCAGAAATACCTTCGATTTTGTGTATTCACACTCATAACAAGTGCATTTTTATTGTTGCAAATGAAAGATACGAGATGTCTTTTCTCAAATATGTTTAAAAACATTTATGTATGAAGTTAAAACCAGAGTCATCATTTTGACATAATGATACAGTGGGAAAAAAAACATTCTAAAAATAAATTTGAAAAGTATTAATACAAGGTGTTTTTGCTTGTAAATCGCAAAAAAAAAAAAAAAAAACCAAAAAAACAGCCTTCAAAAACAAGAAAAAAAAATTATCTGCCAACAGAACAAGAAAATGTGTCTTGTCAAGACTTCTCCAACCTCATTAAACCCAGAAATACCTTCAAATTTGTGTATTAATACTCATAACAAGTGCATTTTTATTGATGTTTTTTCTCAATATATTTTAAAACATTTAGATATGACTTGCTAGTGTCATCCTTTTGACATAATGATACAGTGGGGGAAAAAAAAAATCAAAAATAAATTTTAAAAAGTATTAATACAAGATGTTTTTGCTCGTAAATCGCAAAAAAAACAAAAAACAAAAACCTGCCAATGGAACGAGTGGCTCCATCTTGCGTTTCCCTGCCTGTATTTTCTGTTCGTACATATGTTTCCTCCTGGTCGACGTCCAGGCTTCAGAATAGTCGACAGCGAGCGACAGGCTGCGAACAGCTGCTGTGGATCCATGACAGAGACGTCTATTCTGGGACGCAGCATTCTGCTTCAGCGCTGGCAGAGCACGCCATTTACACGCCATCAACACGCCAGAGTCAGCCTTTAACACGGCAGCTTAGCACGGCAGGGACTGTGTCATACTGAAAAAGTTATTTCCCCTAAGGGATCAATAAAGTATTCTGATTCTGACTCTGATGTGCTGGATTAATCTAATTTCAGGGTGATTTTATTCTGAAAAACCAAAAAGAGGAAACTCTACCAAAGACCACAAAGAAGCTTCATAACACAAACATTTATTTACAACACTCCCCAAAAATATGTGAAGGAAAACATTTGGAGAATGGGAACAGAAATAATGTACTGAAGCCAATTTCTGCTTCGAAATATAACATTAAAAAAACTGGCTTTGATGAGATGTCTTCTTTTGTACATACAAAGTCAAAAATGTTGAAATAAAAAGGCAAAATTTTTATTCTTGCCTCATAATTATGACTATTTGTCTTAAAAGTTTGACCTTGATATTTCAAATTATTGAATTTTATCTCATGATTTTGGCTTTTTAATCTCTAATTTTTTATTTTTACGCTCAAAATTTGACTTTCCTGGTTCAAAATTTCAACTTTTTGTCTCTTTTTAGTCTAAAGCAATGTTTCCCATCCTTTTTCGGCTGTGGCCCCCATTTGACATCACAAATTTGTGGGGACCCCAGAGACTTTTTTTTTTTTTTTCCATTTTATTTTTCACACATTTTTTTGCAAATACAGAGAAGCCAGAATTGGTGCAAAAGTAAAAGTAAAATACTCAAAATACAGAAATTCTTAACAATTACACACTGGAAACACAAATAATTACATACTCAAAATACTGAAATACTTAATAATAAAATACTTTAAATGCTTAAACAACTAATAACAATATACAGTAAATATCCAAAGACTTAATTCTAAAATACTTAAAATATTGAAATACATAATAATAAAATATGCAAATTACTAAAATACTCAACAATGAAATACTTGAAATACTAAAATACTTAAGAATAAAATGCTCACAATATACCTAAATGGTCTTCATATATTATATTTTATAGTTAAAGTAAAATTCTCAAAATACAGAAAAACTTAATAATTACATACTTGAAAATACTGAAATATTTTTACATACTAACAATGCTGGAAAAACTCATCAATAAAATACTTCAAATGCTTAAACAACTAGTCGTAAAATACTGTTAATATGCAAATTCTTGATTCTGAAATACTAAGAATTATAGAATAATAATAATAAAATATAAAAATTACTTAAACACTCAATAAAATACTGGAAATACTAAAATACTTCAGAATAAAATGCTCACCAAATATTTAAATATATAGAATATGGTCTTTCGTTGTGTTGAGTTTTAATTAAAAAAGAACAATTACCAAAAGAAACGTGTTTAACAGTATTTTTTTTTATTTTTTATCAATAACTGGACATTTTAGGGGACCCCGTTTTGAATCCAGGAGACCCTTAATGGGGTCACGGCCCACAGGTTGAGAAACACTGGTCTAGAACAGAAGCCTGAACAAAACCAAAACAAATAAAAGTTATAGATCAGGAAATATATATATAGAGACCAAAACTGGAGATGCTTCCCAGAATTTAAAAAACACATATGGGTCAATGAGGTGACGTCCCTTTTTTTGTGTCTGAGTGTAATATTTCCTTCCATCATGAATTGAGTATTTCATCACATGTATTTCTTTATTCTATGAAACCTGTGTTATTTGAACACATCTTTAAACTATTAAAATATAACATGTTTTTTTGTGTTTTGGTTCCTCAAACCCCCAAAATGTCAGGTGGTGCAACCGTCCTGACAAGTATCCACAGTAATTAAACTCTAAAAATTGAATGTCAGTTATTGTAAATGGAAATTAAAAA
>RPOG01001412.1:79653-98733 GCA_008086565.1 Thalassoma bifasciatum | reverse complement strand
GTAATTTTCACCTTGTCAAATGTCAGGGTGGTGCAACCGTAACATTAGACTTTTATTTTAAAGTGAAGAGAATAAAACAGGAAACAGGAAACTGCATCAGCCAGAGGAGCCCAAATGACATTTGTGACCAAGTGGAAAAGTTTGTAGATTTCTCTGAAATACTGATAAAAAAGGTTTTTTCACTTCATTGGTGACTGGAACAATTTCCATGTCAGGTGGTACAACCAATGTAATAATGTGAAATGTTATTTTAACATCAAATTATTTATCTTATTCACAAATAAAAGAAATGAAACACACAAAATGAAAATGTATGAGTCTCTACAGACACTTGAGAGATACTTGCCAATAATTTCACACAGAAAAAATAACAGGAACATATAAATATATTTTCATATATTTGGTTGCACCACCTGACATTTTTGGGTGCTCAAATTAAAAATATTAAAAAATAATGAACCTAAAAACTTTGAAATGTTGGTCAACTACTGAAATCTGTTAGAAAACATAATTCTTCTCTCAGAAATATGTTTTTATCCATTTTCAAAGAACTTTTTAAAAATAAGTTTTTAGACCCTCTTTGTGTCATTGACCCTTATGGACATAAATGTAGCTCCTCCTGTTGTCCGTCTTTATTTTTGTGTCTCTAAGTCCAGGTTTAGCTCCGTCTGGTTCCAGGACGTTCTCTCAGACGTTCTCTCAGAGTTGAGTTCCTTCATGACTGATGTCCCGTCGGTTATTCTGAGGCCTCCGCTCGTCTCCTAATATAGAGCTTCAGCTGCTCATTTAACCAGGAAGCAACAGGAGCTTTGTCAGAGACAGTGGTCGCCGCCGCCGCCACCGCCGGCGGCTGAGTAATGAAGGCCGGGACAGTAATAAGAAAAAGATAAATGTCTGCTGCTTCACACTCAGGGTCGCGCTACCTCGACTGTTTTTCACGGCGCCGGACATCAGAGGACAGGACGTCATTTAGGAGGAGTTAATGGATTTTACTTTGTGATATTTCTGCTGCGCCGCGATGAGAGAGGCCGAGCAGTGACACGTTTACGAGTTTAGGCACAAACACAATTAAACCCAGAGGTCACTCAGCTGACAGAGAGCTGCTGTAACGGGATAAACGACGACAACTTAAAGAGACAGTGTTATTATTCTTCCCCACATCTCAAACACATGCAGATATTAAAAAAACTCTATGTGTTCATATATGCAGGAAACACACAAGATCTTCTTAAAACCTGCTGAAACAATGATGTCATCTCTTAAAAGTCTGCCAATAGCTCCACCCACTCTTCAGAGGGCCAGCCAATCAGAGGGAAGGGGGATTCTTAAAGAGACAGCAGTGAAAACAAAGTGTTGACAGAGGCTGAAATAAGCGTTTTCTGCAACACCAGGGATAAAAAAAAGGGATTTTCTTTCAGTTACAAATAATTTGAAGTCACTTCAGGACCAGCAGGACAGAAGACCGAGTCAAGACTAAAAATAAACCTACAACACCACCTCTTTAAAGTCCCTGTAAGGACTTTCTAAGTGATCTTCAAAAAGTCTGATTTCTAGATTTATGTCTGATCATAAACTCCAATTTAAAACGAAATTATCAGCACTTATTTAGTTATTTCTAAATGCTAATTCTCAGCTTCCCAATCGTGTCGGTCTGAACCAGATTGATTTATGGTAGGTTGAAGTATCTATGACTACATCACACCGACTGATGAAGTTTAACAGCAAGAAGAGGGATCCATGTTTTTCTTTGCAGAAAACAATTTCTGTGATTTATTTAGTAGAAATAGTGGAAACAGGAGCTGGACTGTCTGACAGAAAAGAGACAGAAGAGCAGAAGAAAGATAAATAGGAGTGAGATAGAGCACGAGCTAAAGGCTTAAACAGGAGCTTATGAGAGTCTATCAATAAAATGAAGAGCCAGGTTACGTTTGCTCTGCTTGGTGAGGTTGGAGTTGGTAGATGAGACCTGGTAGGACACAACCAGGATTCACTAACGTTACTGGGGTCAATGACAAAAAGAGGGTCTGAAAACTTATTTTTAAAAAGTTCTTTGAAAATGGATAAAAACATATTTCTGAGAGAAGAATTATGTTTTCTAACAGATTTCAGTAGTTGACCAACATTTCAAAGTTTTTAGGTTCATTATTTTTTAGTATTTTTAATTTGAGCACCCAAAAATGTCAGGTGGCGCAACCAAATATATGAAAATATATTTATATGTTCCTGTTATTTTTTCTGTGTGAAATTATTGGCAAGTATCTCTCAAGTGTCTGTAGTGACTCATACATTTTCATTTTGTGTGTTTCATTTCTTTTATTTGTGAATNTTATTCTCTTCACTTTAAAATAAAAGTCTAATGTTACGGTTGCACCACCCTGACATTTGACAAGGTGAAAATTACAGGACAAAAGTTTTTTACATTTCTCAACAGCTTTAAAATTCTTTTTATTTGCAAAGAATGTTTTATTTAAAAAGGTTCAAGCATAAAATAATGCCACTGTGTTTTTAATTTCCATTTACAATAACTGACATTCAATTTTTAGAGTTTAATTACTGTGGATACTTGTCAGGACGGTTGCACCACCTGACATTTTGGGGGTTTGAGGAACCAAAACACAAAAAAACATGTTATATTTTAATAGTTTAAAGCTGTGTTCAAATAACATATCCCATCGTGAGGTCAGAGTGAATCTACTTCTCTAATTCAGTTCAGTATTTATGAAGAATTCCTGCTGTGGAGGGGGCGAGGAGTAAAATGATATTTCATTAATGAGTGCAGTAAGATCACACTTCTATATGGCATTTATGAAGCCAAGACATTTTTATAATAGATGTTTTATGTCCTTATTAGAGCAGAAGTTTAAAGCCTGACAGCAGCAGCTCCTCTCGGCTTTGGCTTCACCAGTGGAGGATATCAGTAAGCCCCCCCCCCTCCACCCACAAACCCCCACCTGGGGTGATTATTATGTCACTCACAGAGCGTGGATGATCCTCCCTGATTAATGAGTGTGATCTGCGTGGGGGGTCTCGGTTTAATTAGGATTAATTGGCTTTCATGACCAAAGTCAGCTGTAGGGCGCAGCAGGTGGAGCAGCAGCCGCTCTGTTCGGGTGAAACATCCTCAAATGTACAACCACCCTGATTTTCCTAAAGTTAGCTTCAGGAAACTGTCTGGAACATAATTACGCAGTTTGGGCCTGATTCTTCTTTTCTGATATCTGAGCGGCTCTACAGATTATCCTCAGGTTTGTTCGGAGTAATTTAATTTCCTCTTCGCCCGGCAGGAAAACGTCATGAATGATGATAAGACAAAAACTCAACACAAACTTTGTAAGCTGCTGGAGTGTATAGTTCAAATTCAAAAGGTGAATATCCACAATTAAAGCTGTGTTTATACTTCTGTGTCAAAGCAACAGTGTAGTCTTTGCCTTTTTTGACACAAAAGCCAACGTAGGTGGTTTAATTTTTTGATTTGAGGGTTTATTTTGATCATAATAAAAGCCCTTCTCCCTATACAAATGACTACAACACTAATTTTAATACGTATTATATGTACAGTTGTGCTCATAAGTTTACATACTCTGGCAGAATTTATGATTAAACAACTTTACTCTTTTTAAATCATAATGACAACAGAAACTTCCAGAATGACCCTGATGAAAAGTTTCCATCCCCCAGTTCTTAACAGCGTGTATTTCCCCCTTTAACATCAATGACAGCTTGAAGTCTTTTGTGCTGGAACACCTACTCCCAGAAATAAAAGAGTCTACCATTTTGACTGGTAAGAAGAACCGTTTTTCGGAGGTCAAGGACATTTAAGAACGAGACAGAACGTACTTGACGTCCATTGAGATCTCCCCAGAGTGGCTCAATGATATTGAGGTCAGGAGACTGAGATGGCCACTCCAGAACCTTCACTTTATTCCGCTGTAGCCAATGGCAGGACCCAAATTTCAACTTTCCATCAAAAATATTTCACTTCTTAATTTAAGAAATATGACTTCTACTCTAAAACATCAACTTTTTATTTTAAAAATTTGGACTTCATATCAAAATGGTCGTTTTCCTCAATTTTTTTAGTCCTTAATCAAAAATATTGGCCTTTTTTCTCAAGCTTTGACCTATTCTCTCAAAAATTTGACTTTTTTTGCAAAGTTTTGACCTTTTATCTCAAACTTTAGGCCTATTTTATCCAATGATTTCAACTTACAATCTCATATTTCCACATTTACATCTCAGATTTTGACTAAATTCCAAATTTCAACTCTTTACCTTAAAAATTTTTACTATATATACCATTTTTTACTTTTGTCTCAAAATTCTGACTTTTGCTCCCAAATTTCTATATTTCACTGACAAATTTTCACTTTATTGTCTCAAAAATTCGACTTCTCATCTAAATTATCAACAGTCACAAAATTTTGATTCTATCCTAGAAATGTCTTTTTTCTCAACTTTTGTCCCTTATCTTAAAATTTGGAGGTTTTTTTTTTTTTCCAAGTTTTGACTATTTTATCCTGAAACTTTGACTTTTATCCCAAAATTTTGACTTGTCCTTGTGTTTTGGATCATTGTCATGTGTGAACGTCCAAGTACGTGTCATGTGCAGCTTCTGGGCTGATGAGTGTAAATTTTCCTCCAGTATTTTCTGATAACATGCTGCATTCATCCTTCATTCATCAGTTTGGACCAAGTTTCCTGAGCCTTTGTAGCTCACACATCCCCAAAACATCAGTGATCCACCTCCGTGTTTCACAGTAGGAATGGTGGACCTTTCATCATAGGCCTTGTTGACTCCTCTCCAAATGGAACAATGTTTATGGTTGTGGACAAAAAGTTGAATTTTGAGGCTTATCTCTGTGCCATTTGGTGTGTTAGAGCAGGAAACTTTGTGGCATTTGTGTAGAAATGTCTTTCTTCAGTCCATTTTTCTTCAAGTGCCTCCTTATTGTGCATCTTAAAACAGCCAGACCACATTTTTTCAGAGAGTCCTGTATTTCAGCTGAAGTTATTTGTCAGTTTTTCTTTGCATCTTGAACAATTTTCCTGGCAGTTGTGGCTGCCACACTCATAACAGTCATGGTTGTGTACAAAAAGTTGAATTTTGAGGCTTGTCTCTGTGCTGTTTGGCGTGTTATAAGCAGGAAACTTTGTGGCATTGGTGTCGAAATGGCTTTTTCAGCCCATTTTTCTTCAAGTGCCTCCTTATTGTGCATCTTGAAATGTCCACACAGGATGAAGCAGAGGTTTGAATTTTGCCCGTCAGCTTAAAATCTCAACCTTGGATGGAACTTTTTGAAATCTTCTGGAAAAACTGAAGTTACTAAGTGTGTTGATTTCCTCACATTTTCAAAATCCCATAGTGTGAACCTGAAACTGATAAAAATGCCCTTTAAGAAGTAAATGAAAAATGTGATATTTAAGAGCTTATACACCCGAGGAAAGGGAAGTGATATCAATCAATTCTTGGTGGAATATAAATGTCAGAGATTTCTCAGTCTGGACTGACAGTCTTCCTCCACCACATAAATCAGACGCTGTCATTATTATTAGCGTCCATCTTGAGTTACTGATGTTGTTCCTTCCTGTCTCGATGAGTCTCAGTTACTCCTCTTCTGTAAAAATAGACAAACTTGATCTCATGAAGGTGCCCGTGTTCTCTAGACAAGAGGCTGGTAAAATGTCTCAGAGGAATATCATATTTTCTAAACCCAAACCTGTATCAATGAGCGACACTGTTTCTAATGGATACAGGAGACAGACGAGAAGATAGAGATCACTTTCTTCTTCTCTGTGGTCTGTTTGTTAAATAAGACGGACGATATGTCTCTGTCTGTTCTTGCTTTGATTAAAATAAAGTCAAATATGCTGAAAAAAGGTCACACACTTGAATATTTTGTTTGAGCACCTTTCGCTTTGATTACAGCAAATATTCACTGTGGCTTCTGAAATGTCACAAGATTTATTTCCATCTAGTGTTGCATTAATTTTTCACCAAGAGTTTTAACATTTAAAACATAATTCTGTATGTTTTTATCTTTATTATGCTATTTTGGAAACGATTTGGCGGTTCACAGGTTGAGAATCACTGATCTACGCAAATGTCTGTCGCTACAGTTGTGTTTATAAGTTTACAAACACGGAGAATTCATGATGTTTTGGCCATTTTTCAGAGAATATGAATGAAAACACAAACTTTTTTCTTTCACTCATGGTCAATGAGTTCAATGATGGTCTCATCACTCCAAATGACTTTGTTCCAGAAGTTTTGAGGCTTGTCTCTGTGCTGTTTGGCGTATTGTAAGCAGGAAACTTTGTGTAGAAATATCTTTCTTCTGGTGACTCCACCATGCAGCCCATTTTTCTCAAGTGCCTCCTTATTGTGCATCTTGAAACAGCCAGACCACATTCTTTCAGAGAGTCGAAGTTTTTTGTGGGTTTTTCTTTGCATCCACTTGTTAAAAGGACAGTCAACATCGACTTTACAAACAACCAGATGGACTGGCACCAAACCAAAGTTGTCTTAGGGAGTAAAAGATGAAGAAGTAATCTCAAACTTGAGACGAATAACCGTAGGAGTCAAGGAACCTATAGAAAAATATAGGGAAAGGACAAAATATGTCAACCTAAGTGAAAAGGACGTCTTTGAAACTCAATTCTTCTACTTTCCTCATGACTCAGAATCCAGAAATGTCAGTGCAGCACTGGATGAAAGATGCAAGAGGAGCTCAGAAACTCACTGAGCTTTTACACACACACACTGATTACAAGCTAATAGATCACAGGTGAGGATGGTTACCATGGTTACCTTTAGGAGACATTCAAACACATTTATGTCAACTTGTGTTCATGATATCAGGACAAAATCACCAGAGGATGGAAACCTTTTTTTGTGTTTTCATTCATATTCTCTGAAAAATGGCCAAGAAATCATAAACTCTGCCTGGGTATGTAAACTTATGAGCACAACTTTATATCAACAGCAGTCTCTGTTTTAAAAGTGGTGCGGAGGACTTTAAAGCTCAGTATCACTCTGTGAGATGTTTGTTTTGCACAAAGTTGGTCGGCGCAGGAGCGATCTGTCTGCCACGAGAGTCTTTAAGCACCAATCAGTCCATTAATCCACAGGGAACCAAAAAGGAAAACCAGTTCAAAGAAGAATGATTGATCAACAACAAATCTCTGCTATACCAGGCCCAAAAATCAAAAATTAAAGTGATCTCACTGGATCCAGGGAAGAGTTGATGTCAGGAAGCAGCTCCTTCGTTTTCCTCCGCGTGCAGCAGCACCAGGCTGTTGTTTACCTCCGTTGTCATGACGACCCACATTGAGCCGCTGTATTACTTTAATGAAATCTTTTGAAAGCTTTTTTTTTTCCTTTAAAGACCACGGTGGCACATATGTTAGTACAAAATGATGTTTGTGTGGCGTTATAGATGAACATGCACGCACTTCTGCGCAGCACTTTAGCGCAGCTGTGTTATAAGATCCACGCCCACCGTGAGTCTGTAGTCGGGCTAGAGGAAAAGATAAACAAACCCAGTAGAGACGAGTAGAGTAGAGCTGGAATTGTAAAGTGGAAAAGCGCCATTATATTACCCTCACGGCCATCAAGGGGCTGCAGCCCACAGGTTGGGAATCACTGCTCTTAACCAGTTTTCCTGACGTCTGTTTTCTTTTCTACAGGGTGAGACAGAAATCCCGTCAGTGGCCGTCACAAAGTCTCCCAAAGGAACCGGCCTGGACGGGCTGGAGATCGACCCCGACTCCTACGACATCCCCGCCGACCTTTCCTCTGACGAGGAGTACCTGAGCGTGGAGGAGGCGGACCCGTCACGGGCCGCACGCATCAAGAAATCCGTCGCTAAGAGCACAGAGACCCTGAAGGCCGCCTTCTCCAAGGAGAACATGTCCAAAACCAAAGACAACCTGGGCACCAAGTTCCACAACCTGGGCGAGAAGGTGATGCCGCCCGAGCGCAGGGACAAGATGCACCAGGCCGGCGAGCGGCTGAAGCAGTCCGGCGAGCGGCTGAAGGAGAACATCGCCAAGAAAGCCCCGAGCAAAGAGGCCTTCCGCATCAAACTGAAGAAGGAGAGAGCGGTCGCCGAGGGACAAGAGGGCGCCGAGGCCGAGGCGAAGGGCGCAGAGCCGGCGGCGGGGGTCACCTACACCGAGGTCGCTATGGAGTCCAAGAGGGAGGGGCCTGTGGAGGAGGCTGGCGCCACCCGGATAGGAGAGAAGTAAACCGGACGTCTTACAAACGGAAGGCGGGACTTATGAGGAAGTCTGTGATTGGTCGGCACTGATGAAGAAGAGTTTTATTTTTCAGAATGTGTTCAAGCAGAAGATGGACAGAAATCATCAAACTGATTCTATATTCAGTCATATTCAGGGAAACAGTTGAAAGAAAGTTGTTATTAAAAGAAGCAAGACGTGAATGTGAAAGTCTTTATTTCAAATGCACTAAGAAGAAAAATTTCAGATTTTAACAGGTCGGGTTGTGATGAGTCGGGTTAAGAAAGAAAGATGGTGGATGTTGGTCTTTAGTTCATGTTGGGAGCTTTTATCTGGATGTACATATGACCCTGTACATACTACTGTAACTGGTGAAGGTGTGATCCCATCAGGCCTCAGCTGGTTTCTGAGGAACCTGCTGAGATGACGATGATTCAACCTCAGACTGGTTTCTGTAGCAGGTCGTTTTGAAAGCAGCATCAGTTTGCTTGTGTAGAAGAGCGAAGAGATTGAACTGAGAGTCAAGAGCAGAGTTTGTCCTCTTTTTTAGAAATCTAAAGTTGTAAAGAGGAACTTTTCCTGACAGATGCAATGGGACGCCTTCTTTCATATCTAAAACTTAACCTAAAAACACCTTTCAAAAGCAACACTCTACCAAACACAGGTGGACTGCAATACCTCATTTAACTAACACCAAAAGGTACCAAGAAAAGTACCTGAAATACCTGACACATATTGCTCCGTTTGGTCCGTATCCGTAAATTTGGGGGAAATGTGCAGAAATACAGACAATCCTGATCTGTATCTGTGCATAAATGGGCCTTTGTGGACAAGAAAATTACAAGAACATGATCTTAAAAGTGATGCTAAAGGAAAGAGATGAATTATTGTGCAACATTAAATATTAATAAGTATAAATATCTAAGAAATCCTCATGTGCTCTCATGGTGATGGATTTCCTCTTTCCAGTAGGCCTGTCGTAATATCCTGTCATTGGTACAAAGGTCTGAACCTTTCAAAATAAAGCTTTCACACCAGGTATGAACCAAACCATGGTCCCGTTAGGTCCGTGGGAGGTTTGGATGGAAAGCCCCCGATAACCCTTTAAAAGTTACCCTGGCTACCAGAACGTCATTTTCCTAAATGATCAGTGTTTTTACCAGCTACATAAGAACCATAATAAAATCTCTCAAAATATCTTAGTTTGTATAAAATTTGAACAAATATTTTCACCTGTAGGCCGCCATTGTTGTTTACAATAACGTCTGGGTAGTGATGTCATATGGTTGCACCGGGCTGGATCTCATACAGGATCATATAAGTCCTGGAGCGGACTTCAGTGGTTTCCAGAGGAAGTTTTGTGGGTTTGTGTTGGAAAATAGTCGGCACAGCATTTGGCTTTAGTCTCCGTTTATAATGACCCACACCTGTCAGCTCTTTCATCAGCATGGGCCGGCTAAATGCANCATAGCCGCGGCTCCATGGGAAGTTGTTTACGCCCACAAGCCATTTCCCACAACTTCCTTCTTTTCTTGTCTTTTGGGAAGCTGTGCAGACTAACATCAGTCTCCTTGTTTCCTTTGGACTGAAAAGTGCACCCAAAAGCAGCCACATGTGGCATTATTATGTTTTTTTCCCTCCTCAAACCTCGTGACTTACGGCGACTAGTAGTGAGGAAACGGCCAAATCCAGATGCTCGGCACCAAGCAACCAATCTACGTCATCAACCCAGAATGCATTGCTGCAGTAAAACAATGGCTGGAAGGATAGAAACTGTGTTTTAAACTGTTTTTTTTTTAAAAGAAAAAACAATTTGTTATGTCTTTAAACAACAAATTCTAGTTTGAGGCAAACATTTAATCAGATTCATGAAGATTGCGATTCTATATATCAGCGCCCCCTACTGACGTAAAACACTAATGGGTCGATTCAAAAACAAAAGATAAGAGAGATAAGATAAACCTTTATTAGTCCCACAGGGGGAAATTTCAGCTTTACAGCAGCAGCAGGATACAAAAGAAACATAGAAGATTTACAAATGAAACTATAGGTAATTAGAATAAAATAGACAATAAACATAAATACAATTCAATGAAAATAAATGAAAGAGCATGAGCCTTTCAGTAGTATTTACAAAATTAACATATGTAAGAGATCTGAAACAGTGAAAACTGAACCAAGAAAATCTGAGACAATTAATTTAACTGATGCACATAAAATTACTTATATTCAAATCTTCCCGCTCCTGAATTAATTCTAGCTCAGTCACCTCATTAGTTTACAACAAAGACATTTTGACACATTTAGGCCACGTTCAGACGAAGAGGTAACAGGTATTTTTAGACACAGTGGACTTAAACGAAGTGTTCTGGATTCATCTAAAGCTCTTCTTAACTTCTCGGATCAAATCTCTGCTCAGTGCAGCTTTGAGTCTTTCTGAGTGGCAGATACAGTTGGTAGAAATAAAAACTTTGCATGGACTTTAGACTCTTAGACTGGATAAAGACGCTCGGCTCCTCCTGACTGTCGTATTTGAGTCGTTTCTCTGAACGTGGAGAGTTACAGACGAGCTGTTGGAGCCTTCAAAGCTTTTTCCAGCTCCTTTGAATTTTCATATGAGAACGTTTGAGTTTTCTTTTTTTTCCTTTTCAAATTTGCTGCTTGATATTCATAGTTTTGTTTGAAGTTTGCTGAGTGATGAGTGAGGCTGCCGCTTTGTTAGAGACGGTGAAATATTTAAAGTTTGAGTTAGTGACACTTGAGTTTATTGCTGCTTTTATTAAAGTTTCCTGTGTGTGATGAAACAACAGCTGCTGTAGAACCTGTGTTGATGTTTTGGCCAATATTGTAGTGAAAGCACTGGCAGAAATTACATATTTACTTTTGTTTTTGTATGAATAAAGTTCTCTTGGAGGTTGTATGGATTTATTAACTATTTTAAAAACACAACATCTTACTGGAGTCGCTTTTCTTTATTGAAGTCAAGCACCAGATCTTAACGAGATTTTTATGAGACTTTCTGAATGATGAGGTAATTGAATCAGGATCTTTCTCCTATTTCATGACACTTTGGAGGCAGCCAATCAGAGAGAAGGGGGTTTGGAGTGGGGAATCTTAAAGAGACAGCAGCTAAAACAAAGTGTTTTCTAAAACATCCTAAAGCATTTTATACTGTATAATGAAACCCAAAAATTGTAATTATATAATTGCAATTTTTTTTGACCATATCAAGTTAAGATTTTGAGACAAAAAATCAAATTTATGAAAACAAAAAATTTAATTTTTGATCACAGTAATTTGGGTTATTAACACACTTTGACTTAATTTTCTTGCAATTTTTACTCCACTTCTGCAATTTTCCATTTTTATCTCAACTTTTACCTTTTTTACAAATAACTATGTCTTAATAAACAAATTTAAAACCTCCTCAGACCATGCGTACGCACAAATAATGAATGATCAGACTCCTAAAAAACTAAAAACACAGACTCTTTTCACTAAAAACATAANTATGTCACGGATACACGGTACGATCTCCCTCACAGCACCAGGAGAATCAGCTGATCATTTATCTCCGGTCAGGACGAGCGTCTGCAGACGAGTCTCTGAGACACCGAGAGAACGAGCTGTGAGGTTGATGCTGATGATGAGGACCTAAAGGAAGACTGCTCCTCCTCCTGAACCTCTGAACAGATGTCCTTATATGGATGAATTGGGGCGTGGTTTATGTTAATTTCAGGATGCAGGAACACGCCTGTGGATTTAGAATGATTCTGATTCACTAATATACGCTGGAGCGAACAGAAACAGCTGCTGCGCACGTGTCATGAATCCGACGGTGATTTTGTGTATTTTCCCATTTCGTGCGGGGAGTAAGAACGTTTCTACGCATTTATTCCTGAATGAGGCCCAATGATAGAAAACTAAAGTTATGACAAAATAACTTTGACAAATTGACCTGAAAACAACAGGGGGGTCAGATTTGTAACTCCATAATAATGTTGGCGCCCCCTGTGGTCAATAATTGTCGTGTTTGGATCAAGTTGAGTTGTGTGTGGTTGTTATTAAAAGTGTTTCTGGTTCAGTTTCTCTTTCACACCTGGATTATAAAACATCATCTGCAAAGGTATCTTTTCCTCGTCCTGTTGTTGTTGTTGTTGTTGTTTTTTAAATTCACACCGTCTCTTCTCTGTGTTCGAGGGCAGAAACAGGCCCAGATCATCCTTCTCTTCTGTCGTCCTCTGATCTCATTTATCTGCGGCTCAGATTAAATCACTAACTCAACGACGTCCGGAGCTAAACACGATCACTCAACTGAGTCAGCAAACGATTCACTTTAGCTGCAGCCGCCGCCGCCAAATGAAACGCCAATCATTTCACTTTGTGTGTGTGTGTGTGTGTGTAGTTCTCAGCAGCAGTTTGTCAGCTGTGAATTTATTAGCCTTAAATAAATATCAGACTCTCTCTTCCTCCTTGAGTCTGATCAAACGAACCAGCTGAGACAAAAAAAAAAAACCTCAGAGGAAAGAGACAAGAAACATTTTCTGTCTGAGAAGAGAAAATATTCACATTTCTGCTCATTCAGAGCTTCACTGTCCAATACTAACAACAACTGACCAATAATTCACAATATTACTTTATGATTTATTCCATGTTCACAGTATTTAAAGGACCAATAAGTTATAAAGGTAAGAAATAATCCAACAGATAAACTCATCAAAGAGACTTTCATTTTAAAAACCATTAATTAAAGTCATCAAACGTCTTCTTTTTCTCAAAATATGTTCCTCCTGTTCGCTCTTAAAATTATGTAAGGCGGGGATTAAGAAAATTCCTTAAAATGTCCAGGTTTTTCTCACCTTGTTCCACAGACTATTGATATTTAAAGCCTTGAAAATTATGTGTTAAAATTTCAGAACTTTGAGATGAAAAGTCAAAATTTTGAGGCACAAGTCATAACCTTGGTTAAAAAGTCAACAATTTGTGGGAAAAAAGTCAAGATTTCGAGACACAATGTCAAAATTTTGAGCTTAAATACCAATATTTTGATTAAAGTCAAATTTTTGTGATAAGTCAAGGTTTTGAGACAAGATGTTAAAATTTTGAGATGAAAAGCCGAAATTTTGAGGTTAAATTTAAAATTTACAGGATAAAAAAAGTCAAGATATGAGGCTAAAAAGTCAATATTTTGTGATAAATCATCGAGATTTTGCGACAAAGATTCTCAACATCAAGAAAAAGTAAAAACTCTGATTAAAAAGTCAGAATTTTGAGACACAAGTAAAAATTTTTGAGATAAAAAATCAAGACTTTCTGATAAAAAAGTCAAGATTTTGAGCCAAATTGTCAATAATTTTAGATGTGGAGTCAAAATTTTAAGATCAAAGGTCAACATTTTAAGATTATGAAGTTAAAAATTTTAAATTCATCAAATCGTTTTTATTTTGAAAAAAAAAAAAGTTTAAAGTTGGGATAAAAAGTGTAAATTTTCAGAAGGAGAGTCTAAATTATAAGATAACTGAAAAAATATTGAGATGAAAAGTCAAATTTTTTCTCTTCATCCAATAAATTTGACTTTTGTCTCAAATTCTTGACTTAATATGGCAAAAAAAAAAAAAAAAGAATCTCCTCGAAGCCAGTTTTTCATTTTTATATTTCTTAAATCACAGAATTGGTCTTCTATTCTTTATTTATAAAGATGTTGTTGGGCCTTTAAAGAGTTTTATTTAATTGTTTGTGGACGATCTTCAGACTCTCAGCTGCTTTTTATAACCTTCAGAAAGTCGACACCACCTCCAAACGCTGGCACCTGCGGAGTTTCCCCGTGTCCAGGTTGTCATGGCAGCCTCAGAGAAGTGCAGCACAATGAAGTTAATTAATTTCCCCCGGTTGAAGCAGATCTGTGATCCTGCAAACTGAGCCGCTCTGCAGACGAGCGCCAAGACCCATAACTTTGATTTATCCCGGCGTTTATGAAAGAGAGCGGGAGAGGAAGCGGTGGAGACGCCACTCTGGACTAATGCACTCAGCTCCGTCTGTTTGTTATGCATCAGCTGAGACGAGCTCTTCCAGAAATCTGCTGAGGACAAACGGCCTCGGGTCATTCCACAGAGGAGACAGGGATCCTCCATTACCGCCATTTCATCTTCTCCCTCTCTGTAAAAACGCTTCTGCTAGAAGAAGAAAAGAAGAAGAAGAAGAAGAAGCACCAGCAGCACCAACAACAGCACCAACGACATAGCACCTGTAGTACCAGCAACCGCAGCAGTAGAAGCAGAAGAAGAAGAAGCACCAGCAGCACCAACAGCACCAGCACCAGCACCAACACCTGCACCAGCACCAGCACCATCACTAACAGCAGCACCAACAGCAACAAGTGGTTGTCGTCGTCGTCGTCTTCTTCTTCTTTGTTGTTGTCGTGGTTGCTGTATCGTGGACGTCGTGGTCGTCATCGTCGTCTTCTTCTTCTTCTTCTTCGTGGTCGTCATGGTTGTTGTTGTGGTTGTCGTGGTCGTGGACGTCGTGGTCATCGTCATGGTCGTGGTCGTTGTTGTGGTTGTCGTGGTCGTGGATGTCTGCGTCGACGGCGTCGTCATCTTCGTCTTCTTCTTCTTCTTCTTCGTGGTTGTCGTGGTGGTCGTGGTCATGGTCGTGGTCGTTGTTGTCGTGGTCGTCGTCGTGGTCGTCGTCATGGTCGTGGTCGTTGTTGTGGTTCTCGTCGTCGTGGACGTCGTGGATGTCGTGGTCGTTGTCGTCGGCGTCGTCATCGTGTTATTCTTCTTCTTCTTCGTGGTTGTCGTGGTTGTTTTCATGGATGTCGTCGTCGTGGACGTCGTGGTTGTCGTCGTCGTCGTGGTTGTTGTCGTCGTGGTTGTTGTCGTCGTGGTTGTTGTCGTGGTTGCTGTATGGTGGACGTCATGGTCATCGGCGTCGTCATCTTCGTCTTCTTCTTCTTCGTGGTTGTCGTGGTTGTCGTGGTCGTGGTTGTGGACGTGGTCGTGGTCGTGGTTGTGGACGTGGTTGTCGTCGTGGTTGTCGTTGAAGTGGTTGTCGTTGTCGTCGTCTTCTTCTTCTTTGTTGTTGTCGTGGTTGCTGTATCGTGGACATCGTGGTCGTGGTCATAGTCGTCGTGGTCGTCATCGTCGTCTTCTTCTTCTTCTTCTTCTTCGTGGTCGTCATGGTTGTTGTCGTGGTTGTGGACGTCGTGGTCGTCGTCATGGTCGTGGTCGTTGTTGTGGTTGTCGTGGTTGTGGACGTCGTGGTCGTTGTTGTGGTTGTCGTGGTCGTGGACGTCGGCGTCGACGGCGTCGTCATCTTTGTCTTCTTCTTCTTCTTCTTCGTGGTTGTCGTGGTTGTCGTGGTTGTCATGGTTGTGGACATGGTCGTGGTCGTTGTTGTGGTTGTCGTGGTCGTGGACGTCGGCGTCGACGGCGTCGTCATCTTTGTCTTCTTCTTCTTCTTCCTCGTGGTTCTCGTGGTTGTGGACATGGTGGTCGTGGTCATTGTCGTCGTGGTCGTCGTCGTGGTCGTCGTCATGGTCTTGGTCGTTGTTGTGGTTCTCGTCGTCGTGGAAGTCGTGGATGTCATGGTCGTCGTTGGCGTCGTCATTGTTTTAAATCCTTCTTATTCTTCTTCGTGGTTGTCGTGGTTGTTTTCGTGGTTGTCGTCGTCGTGGATGTCGTGGTTGTCGCGGTTGTCGTTGTCATTGTCGTTGTCATTGTCGTCGTGGTTGTCGACGTCATTGTCGTCGTAGTTGTCGTGGTTGTCGTCGTCGTGGACGTCGTTGTCATCGTCGTGGTCGTCGCTGTGGTCGTGGTCGTGGTCATGGACGTCGTGGTCATGGTTGTCGTTCTTCTTCTGTGCCAAGAACATTTGAGCAGCTGTGATCAGATCTGCTCTCTCAGCTGCACCGTTCGTCCTTTCACTCCCACAGGTGGATTCACGCGTCACCACACGCTGCAGAGCTGACTCCACTTTTTCTGCTGCAGCTTCTTCTTCTTTCATCACCACAGAGTGAAATAATTCAGCCAGCTTTCAGAGGAAGTCTGCTCCGAAGAGTTAATTCATTTAAAGCTGAGACTGTGGAGCCGTGTTTCCTCTTTGTGATCAGTGACAGAAACATGCACCAGAAAAAACCAGTTACCAACAAACAAAAGAAGAAGACGGTGAACGGGACAAAGAGAGTTGGAGAAACAGGACGCTGATGCAAAAAGAAAACAAACATCTGTGTCTCTGAGAAAAACACAATCATGTTGGATGTTACTGATCTGCATAGAAACCTAAAACTGGAGTCAGACTCAAGAAGTTAAAACAACATTTGAGATAAAAAGTATAGAATTTAAGATGTCAAAGTAAAATTGTGTGATTATAAAGCCTAAATTATTTGGAAAAAGTTACAATTTTTTTTTTATACTGTTGAAAACAATTGTCAAAATTTTGAGATAACAAGACCAAATTTTGGGTCAAATGCCAAAATTTTGAGATACAAAGTGAAAATGATGAAAGGTAACAGCCAAAAATTTGATGTAATTGAGTCAAAGTTACTTGGAAAAAGGTTGAAAATTGAGGTATAAAGTTGAAGTTTCGTGATAAATAGTCAATTTTTGACATCAAAGTAAAAGTTTTCAGATATCCAAAAGCCAAATTTTGTTTTTATACAGTCAAATTCATGTAGAAAATTAAAAGTTGAGAAAAAAAGATGAAATTTTGTGAGAGAATATCAAGATGAGACCAAAAAAAAAAATCAAAATTTTGAGATGAAATGCCAAAATTATGAGGCAAAGAGATGAAATTTTTTTTAAATGTCAAAATTTTGAGATAAATAGTTGAAATGTTAATATTATAAAGTCACAGTTATTTTGAGAAAAAACTTTTTGGCTGAAATAAAAAGTGGAAATTTTGAGAAGGACAGTCATAATAGTAAGAAATTAAGTCCAAATTATAACAGAAACCTATAGAACAAGATTGAGAAAACTAGATGAAAGAGGGAATGCTATGATTGAAAGTTGATTATTTGAGGTGGAAGTCAAAATTTGAGACAAAATGTCAAAATTTTGAGATAAAAAGTCACAATATCAAGTAAAATGTCAAAATTTTAATAAAAATGTTAGAATTTTTAGACAAAAAGTTGCTTTTTGAGATAATCAAAAATCAAAAATCTGGGATCTTGTGTCAAAATTGTGATATTAAGACATAGTTATTTGTAAAAGAAAAATAGGTAAAAGTTGAGATAAAAATGGAAAATTGCAGAAGTGGAGTAAAAAATTGTAATAAAATTAATTCAAAGAGTTAAAAGTTGAGAAAGAAAGATGAAATTTTGTGAGAGAATATCAAGATGAGACAAAAAAAAAATCAAAATTTTGAGATGAAAAGTCCAAATTTGACATGAAATGCCAAAATTATGAGGCAAAAAGATGAAATTTTGTTAAAATGTCAAAATTTTGAGATAAATAGTTGAAATGTTAATATTATAAAGTCACAGTTATTTTGAGAAAAAACTTTATGGCTGAAATAAAAAGTGGAAATTTTGAGAAGGACAGTCATAATTGTAAGAAAATTAAATCCAAATTATAACAGAAACCTATAGAACAAGATTATAATAACAATAATAATAATAATAAATTTTATTTATAAAGCGCTTTTCAAAAACTCAAAGTCGCTTTACATCGAAAAAGTTCAAAAGAACAAACAGATAAAACAATATTTTACATGGTAAAAATAATAACAGTGCAGGTTAAAAACAATTTAAATAAACAAAAGAAAATGGACAGAAGAAAATGAGTAAAGATTGAGAAAACTAGATGAAAGAGGGAATGTTCTTTGTTGGTTTGACCTCATCATGGTTTAAAATGAATTTTTATGAACTTGATCTCTACTCTCAAAAGTGTTGGTGTGGGATAAACGTGGTCTTGAACACAACACTAACTCCAACCTTTCAGATCAGATACGTAGATGAAGACGCTCTCTAGTGGACAGTTGAGGAAGTGCAGGTGTGTTTGAGTGTTTCAGGTTGATGCTCCATCAGCTGGCGCCTCCTTCTCTGGAGGCCGCTGAAGCAGCTCAGCTTCATCAGCTTCATCAGCTTCATCAAACATGCAGCAGGCGGTCAGCGCACCTGTCAATCAGAGACAGTCACCAGGGAGCTCCACCTGTGTGTGTGTGTTTGTGTGTGTGTGTGTGTGTGTGTGTGTGTGTGTGTGTGTGTGTGTGAGCTCACACACACACACACAGGAGCAGGAGCAGCACATAGAACAAACAAACACCCCCCTCTCTCCGATACCTGCTGCTCCACAGGGGGGTGGAGGGATGAATTATTCACTGACACACACCACAGAGCACATACAGTGTGTGTGTGTGTGTGTGTGTGTGAGTGTGTGTGTGTCAGTGTTGGGGGATCGTTGAGATCTTTTCTTAGGTGAAAATGAGAGAGTGTGAAAAAAAGACTCTGAATGAAGACGCCCTGCAGTGTGTAGTTTGTGAAAATATATATATATGGGTCAATGACGTGACATTTTTGGGTGCTCAAATTAAAAATACCAACATTTCAAAGTTTTTGGGTTCATTATTTTTTAGTATTTTTAATTTGAGCACCCAAAAATGTCAGGTGGAGCAACCAAATATATGAAAATATATTTATATGTTCCTGTTATTTTTTCTGTGTGAAATTATTGGCAAGTATCTCTCAAGTGTCTGTAGTGACTCATACATTTTCATTTTGTGTGTTTCATTTCTTTTATTTGTGAATAAGATAAATAATTTGATGTTAAAATAACATTTCACATTATTACATTGGTTGTACCACCTGACATGGAAATTGTTCCAGTCACCAATGAAGTGAAAAAA
>RPOG01001412.1:53808-79079 GCA_008086565.1 Thalassoma bifasciatum | reverse complement strand
TTTTTTATCAGTATTTCAGAGAAATCTACAAACTTTTCCACTTGGTCACAAATGTCATTTGGGCTCCTCTGGCTGATGCAGTTTCCTGTTTCCTGTTTTATTCTCTTCACTTTAAAATAAAAGTCTAATGTTACGGTTGCACCACCCTGACATTTGACAAGGTGAAAATTACGGGACAAAAGTTTTTTACATTTCTCAACAGCTTTAAAATTCTTTTTATTTGCAAAGAATGTTTTATTTAAAAAGGTTGAAGCATAAAATAATGCCACTGTATTTTTAATTTCCATTTACAATAACTGACATTCAATTTTTAGAGTTTAATTACTGTGGATACTTGTCAGGACGGTTGCACCACCTGACATTTTGGGGGTTTGAGGAACCAAAACACAAAAAAACATGTTATATTTTAATAGTTTAAAGATGTGTTCAAATAACACAGGTTTCATAGAATAAAGAAATACATGTGATGAAACACCTCATTGACCCATATATTCTTTACTTTAATGACTAAATAAAATCACACTCCAGTTCACATGGTGGCGGTTTCAGCCGCCTTTTATAAAGCAGAAGAAGAAGAAGTGACGTATCAGTGACGTAACAGTGAGGCTGTGTCTAACGGTTAAAATAAACAGATGCTGGAAGCGTTTAAAACTCTGTAGTTGGATGTTTTATAAAGTTTATGACACATATAAACCCTGTGGATAATTAACAGCTTTTATATGTGTCTGTGTTTGATTTTCTGAGAGGATTCCGTTAAAAACCGCCGTTAGCCTCCTAGCCTGCTAACGTTAGCCTCCGTTGCCCTAACAACGACAGGAAGCTACAACAGTTAGCTCCTCTGCTAACGGAGATTTCTCTTCTTTTTGGAGTTTTTACACATTATTCAGAGAAACTAGCTGATATTAGAAGTTTCAGTCTTATTTTTTAAAGATTAATCTGTAAAAAAAAAGTGATGGCAGAGGACGGAAGAAGAGGAGAAGAAGATGAACGAGGCCCAGGTTCAGTTTTTCAGGTGTTTGTTGTGATGGAGGCTCTGCTGGAGAAACTGAAGCTGTTAAACTATGAAGATGAAGTTCTCAACAAACACAACATGAAACACCTGTCCAGGTAAATATTAAAACACTCTAAGGTGTCTAAAATAAACCTGCCTTTAATCTTACAGGTGGTTTATGTATTTCTTTATTCTATGAAACCTGTGTTATTTGAACACATCTTTAAACTATTAAAATATAACATGTTTTTTTGTGTTTTGGTTCCTCAAACCCCCAAAATGTCAGGTGGTGCAACCGTCCTGACAAGTATCCACAGTAATTAAACTCTAAAAATTGAATGTCANCCAGGTTCAGTTTTTCAGGTGTTTGTTGTGATGGAGGCTCTGCTGGAGAAACTGAAGCTGTTAAATTATGAAGATGAAGTTCTCAACAAACACAACATGAAACACCTGTCCAGGTAAATATTAAAACACTCTAAGGTGTCTAAAATAAACCTGCCTTTAATCTTACAGGTGGTTTATGTATTTCTTTATTCTATGAAACCTGTGTTATTTGAACACATCTTTAAACTATTAAAATATAACATGTTTTTTTGTGTTTTGGTTCCTCAAACCCCCAAAATGTCAGGTGGTGCAACCGTCCTGACAAGTATCCACAGTAATTAAACTCTAAAAATTGAATGTCACTTATTGTAAATGGAAATTAAAAATACAGTGGCATTATTTTATGCTTGAACCTTTTTAAATAAAACATTCTTTGCAAATAAAAAGAATTTTAAAGCTGTTGAGAAATTTAAAAAACTTTTGTCCCGTAATTTTCACCTTGTCAAATGTCAGGGTGGTGCAACCGTAACATTAGACTTTTATTTTAAAGTGAAGAGAATAAAACAGGAAACTGCATCAGCCAGAGGAGCCCAAATGACATTTGTGACCAAGTGGAAAAGTTTGTAGATTTCTCTGAAATACTGATAAAAAAGGTTTTTTCACTTCATTGGTGACTGGAACAATTTCAATGTCAGGTGGTACAACCAATGTAATAATGTGAAATGTTATTTTAACATCAAATTATTGATCTTATTCACAAATAAAAGAAATGAAACACACAAAATGAAAATGTATGAGTCACTACAGACACTTGAGAGATACTTGCCAATAATTTCACACAGAAAAAATAACAGGAACATATAAATATATTTTCATATATTTGGTTGCGCCACCTGACATTTTTGGGTGCTCAAATTAAAAATACTAAAAAATAATGAACCTAAAATCTTTGAAATGTTGGTCAACTACTGAAATCTGTTAGAAAACATAATTCTTCACTCAGAAATATGTTTTTATCCATTTTCAAAGAACTTTTTAAAAATAAGTTTAGACCCTCTTTTTGTCATTGACCTGTATATTGTTTACTTTCAGAGTAAGTTACTTTTTAAAAGTGTGCAATAAACACATCAGTTCTTGCATGATTTAGTTCCAGTGTTAGGTTTTTAAATGTGGAAAATATGTTAGAAGAGACCAGAAAATGGGAAAGAAGTATTGTGACATAATAACCTAAAATATTAAAGTTAAAAAATAAGGTTGAATGGAAAAAAAAGCAGCACAAGTATCTAGAAAACGAGAACTCTAAACTAGAGTCATAAACCAGCCTGCAAACTTAAAAACCATCAAGTGTTTGTGAGTTATTTTTGGTAAGAATTGTGTTTTTAGATTTAATACTATCAACATTTATCAGTCAAGTCCAGAAAAGGTCTAATTTCTAGTCAAATATGTTTTTATTGAGAAAAAAAATATTGCATGCATTTTAAATATACAGTCATGTCTCCTTTTACAGTTTTCTGTTATGGATTCCATTTTTATATTTACCATTATATTGAAACATTTTAACAAAGATTTTAGAATCAATTGAAGAACAAAGATAATTGAACACGAACAGAAGGAAAGGGAGAAGCAAAGTTTAAAAAAAATAAAAGAATAAAAAGGGGGGGGGTATAAATGAATAATTTAGAGAGAAGAAAATAATAAATAAATAAAAAAGGGAGGGGGGCAATGGATTCAAATATCATAGTACACATAGTATGTATGGAGTATTAAGTATGAAATTGAATGGAGAACAAACTGAGAAGGATTTAAACAAACGTAGTACATATACATCCATACATATCTTTATACAACTAGACTACATTTTCATACATATCTACATACACACATTAAGAGAAGGAAAACAGAATAATAATAAATGAAAAATAAATAAATTAAAAAAACAAAAAGGTCTAATTTCTAAACATTAAATGACAAGAATGATGCATTAGTGATTGTGAACAGTCAAAAAAAATCTGCAAATGTACTTTTTTATTGTATTGTACGAAGACATTTTTCTGATTTCAACAAACTTAATAAGAACAAGGATTCGAGGAGTTTTATTGTCATTCAACACATGTAAAAACATGGATGGAACGGAATTGTAGAAATGAGAATAAATAAATATATACAAACATACGAATACAAAAGGGAATAAAAGAAGAACACAGTCAACAAGCCTTTGTAATAAATAGATAGAATAAAAATAATAACAATCTGAAAAAATAAGTTGTTTTTCACTCAAAAGTCTTAAATTTGTCAGGGCAATAAAAATTTGGCCCCTAAATTCCTCAAAAAGTTAGAGAGAAAAACAGAATTAAGCTAAAATTTTGTCAAATTGTATCTCAGATTATGTTTCAGATTCACATTTCACAGTTTTTGGAAGCTTTATACGCTCTCTAATTTTGTTTCACTCACTAAATAAATCCAGTTTGACATAAAGTGCATGTTACATTGATGTTGTTGTTGTTATTTTCCTCCAGTGTCAGCAGAAAGGTGATTCAGCTTGACTATGGTTTGCAGAAAAGGACAAAAATAGTCCATGATTTAAAAACAACGTTGACTGCAAAGAAACCGATTGAAGCAAAAAGACAAATCAGAGTTTTTTTTAAACCCTCTTTGTTTCTCTTTATCAGACATTATTTTGTCTCCAGTCCATATTTGGAGCTGAACTCAGGTGAGCAGTTCTACATGTTCACCATCATCGCAGCGTGGCTCATCAACACAGCGGGGAGGACGTTCACCGAGCCGCAGGAGTACGACGAACCCAACGCCACCGTCTCCAACATCCTGGCAGAGCTACGAGCTTTCGTGAGTTACTTTCACCAATCAGACTTTTTTTAATCACTCAGTATCTGTGAGTCCTGCATCAAAATGTTGTTACTCAGGATAAAACAGTGAATATAATGATTGATTGAAGGTGTCATTGTTGTGTCTGTCAGGGTGTTAAGGTGGATTTCCCGCCCTCCAAACTGAAGTCAGGTTCAGGAGAACACGTCTGCTTCGTGCTGAACCGACTGGCTGACGAAGCTCTGAGGAGGAAAGGGTTTTCCTACAGAAGGTACTCACACATTTCCTTAAATCTGAGAAACTAACCAAAGTTAGTAAGTTTTCACAATTTAAAGTCAATTTACAAACTTAGGGGAAGAGACTTAGGGAGGATACTGTCTTAAAAGCTGTTGATATGAATTTTTATCTGCATCCTGGGTCACTACTGCACTTTTACATACAGCCATTAATCAGAGAGAATCACTTTATGTTCAATAGACAAAAAGTAAACTTGAATGAGTCTCATAAAGAGACACACATGCAATGATTTGGTTCTAATACAGCAGGATTCCCAAACCATCGACAATATTTATGTGTTTTCGGTCTTAAATTTCATTCAAAGTGGCATTAAAAAGGTCTTAAAAAGTCTTAAATTTGACTTACTGAAACCTGCAGGTACTCTGTTATAGGGCTGATTGGTTTTAGAAAAAAGTCTTATTGCGATTTTTCTGGCAGGTACAGCGATTTCAATTCGATTTACGATTTTCAAACTTTAGTGAAATTTTCACAATTTAAAGTCAATTTACAAACTTGACAGAAAATTACATCAAACCATTGAAACATCAAAAGCTTTTACTCTAATGTGAGGATGAAAATAAAAACTGAAGGTAAGAATTGTTTCTGACTTTGAGATAAAAGGTCAATATTTTAATATGAAAAGTGGAAATTTTGAGAAATAAAGACAAAATTCTAAGACAAAAAGTCAATAAACTTCCAGAGTTTAAGAAATTAATTTAATATTATGTGAAAAAAGTCCAAACTTTCTCATTTAAGGTCATTTAAGGTTTGAAATAAAGGCAATGTTTGAGATAAAAAGTTGAAATTTTGATATAAAAAGTCAAAACTCTAAGATTTAAGTCAAAATTATACGAAATAAATACAAAATTAAAGGATAAAAGGCAAAAAAAAAAATTTAAGGAGATTTTTAGATAAATAGTCGAATTTTGACTTTTCTCAAATCCCTAAAACCTATTCCTGTTATTTCTAAACTGGACTTTTTAAATTGTATTTTTAGTTATAAAAACTGAAGAACAAAAAGAGCTATCTTTGACTCTTGACTTTTAAAAATGAAGTGCAAAAAAATTCCTAATTGTGTCAAGTTAAATAAAATAAAATACAAAACAATTCAAAACAAAATTCAACAATCTCAAGGAAAAAAGGATTTTTCCAACAGTCTCACACTCAAAGACAGGTGTGTTAAATTCAGACTCATTATTCTGTGAAGTCTCTGTTAATAAATTCTAGTTTTGATTGATGAAGGAATGCAAGGGTTTAAAATCATCATAATTGCTGCTCCTGTTACTGACTGAAGTTTTTAATATCTACTTTCCTTTGTTCTTGAAAGTAGAAAAAGCTGATTATTTTCTGTTTTTTATTTCCGCTCCAGACCAAACTACCCTACAGAAACTATGGAGGAAGAGTCGGTGATGGAGGACGACGCAGAGCTCACACTCAGCAGAGTAGAAGAAGAAATGATCGTAAGTGAAGACGGACTCCATGATGTATATTTTAGGTTTACTTTTATCTTTAGCCTCCTTTAATCCAGACTTTTCTGTTGTATTATGTCGTATTCTGTTAGGAAATGATAAGTTGTGTTTTCTCAGGAGGAGCCTGATGAGGAGGAGGAGAACGTGATCGACCTGGAGGCTCTGAAGTTAAGAACCACTCAGACGGTGAGTTCTCCTGGAAATAAGACACATTTAAAGACCTGGAACTCTTTTTATTGGACTTAATTTTCATGAAACCATGATGTCGAACTTATTTAAACATTGGAGGAGATCAGCCCTCATCTACATCTCTGCAGGACAAATAAGGGTCAATGACAGAAAGAGGGTCTAAAAACGTGTTTTTAAAAAGTTCTTTGAAAATGGATAAAAACATATTTCTGAGTGAAGAATTATGTTTTCTAACAGATTTCAGTAGTTGACCAACATTTCAAAGATTTTAGGTTCATTATTTTTTAGTATTTTTAATTTGAGCACCCAAAAATGTCAGGTGGTGCAACCAAATATATGAAAATATATTTATATGTTCCTGTTATTTTTTCTGTGTGAAATTATCGGCAAGTATCTCTCAAGTGTCTGTAGTGACTCATACATTTTCATTTTGTGTGTTTCATTTCTTTTATTTGTGAATAAGATAAATAATTTGATGTTAAAANATTTAAAAAGGTTCAAGCATAAAATAATGCCACTGTATTTTTAATTTCCATTTACAATAACTGACATTCAATTTTTAGAGTTTAATTACTGTGGATACTTGTCAGGACGGTTGCACCACCTGACATTTTGGGGGTTTGAGGAACCAAAACACAAAAAAACATGTTATATTTTAATAGTTTAAAGATGTGTTCAAATAACACAGGTTTCATAGAATAAAGAAATACATGTGATGAAATACTCAATTCATGATGAAAGGAAATATTGCACTCAGACACAAAAAAGGGGACGTCACCTCATTGACCCAGATAGTAATTGAAACTAAAAGAAGAAATCTTTGTTCCCCAACAGGAAACAGAGTCGTCCTCTAAACCAGACGAGATCCTGGAGTCGACGGTCGACGCTGCAGAGTGGAACCTGGAGGTGGAGAGAGTGGTGCCGCAGCTGAAAGTCACCATCAGGACGGACAACAAGGTGATTCCTCCATCATCCGTCATCATCATCAGAGTCTCTGGGGATTTTTGGATGAGGTAGAAAACTCTGTTGAACCATGTCCTGTTTGATAAATGTGTGTCTGTGCAGGACTGGAGGATCCACGTGGACCAGATGCACCAACACAGAGACGGGATCAAGTCCTCGCTCAAAGAGACGAAGGTGCGTTCACTGACCTCCCTTAATGTATTTGTTTGGTAAAGCAGGGTTCCTACACATCTTTGAAAAGTCTTAAAAAGTCTTAAATTCATTAAAATGTTATATTCTGGTCTTAAATAAATTACTCAAAGGTCTTAAATGTGTTAGGGCAGGATTCGTTCATGATTTTTTTTTTTTTTTTTTGACTTTTTGAGGAAGAGACTTAGGGAGGATACTGTCTTAAAAGCTGTTGATATGAATTTTTATCTGCATCCTGGGTCACTACTGCACTTTTACATATAGCCATTAATCAGAGAGAATCACTTTATGTTCAATAGACAAAAAGTAAACTTGAATGAGTCTCATAAAGAGACACACATGCTATGATTTGGTTGTAATGCAGCAGGATTCCCAAACCATCAACAATATTTATGTGTTTTCGGTCTTAAATTTCATTCAAAGTGGCATTAAAAAGGTCTTAAAAAGTCTTAAATTTGACTTACTGAAACCTGCAGGTACTCTGTTATAGGGCTGAACAGTTTTAGAAAAAAGTCTTATTGCGATTTTTCTGGCAGATACCGGGATTTCAACTCGATTCACGATTTTCTTTAAATCAAACTTTTGTGAAACTTTCACAATGTCCAGTAACATTTACAAACATTGAAACATTGAAACATCAAAAGCTTTTACTTTAATGTGAGGATGAAAATAAAAACTGAAGGTTAGAATTGTTTCAAACTTTGAGATAAAAGGTCAGTATTTTAATATGAAAAGTGGAAATTTTGAGAAATAAAGACAAAATTCTAAGACAAAAAGTTAATAAACTTTCAGAGTTTAAGAAATTAATGTAATATTATGTTAAAAAAAAGTCCAAACTTTCTCATTTAAGGTCAAAATTTTAAGATGACTAAAGTCTAAGTTTTGAAAAAAAGGCAATGGTTGAGATAAAAAGTTTAAATTTTGATATAAAAAGTCAAAACTCTAAGATTTAAGTCAAAATTATTCGAAATAAATACAAAATTAAAGGATAAAAGGTACAAAAATGTTTAAAGAAATTTTTTTTAAGGAGATATTTAGATATATAGTCGAATTTTGACTTTTCTCAAATCCCTAAAACTTATTCCTGTTATTTCTAAACCGGACTTTCTAAATCGTACACTGCAAAAACTGAAATCCAAGCAAGTCATTCTGTCTTATTTTTAGTAAAATTTGTCTCACTATTCTTGATTTGAGCCACATTTACTAGAACTTTGAGATAAAAGGTCAATATTTTAATATGAAAAGTGGAAATTTTGAGAAATAAAGACAAAATTCAAGATTTTGAGATGAAACTTCTTAACTTTAAGAAATCAGTTTAAGATTATGTGGAAAAAAAAAAGTCCAAACTTTCTCATTTAAGGTCAAAATTTTAAGATGACAAAAGTCTAAGTTTTGAAATAAAGGCAATGTTTGAGATAAAAAGTTGAAATTTTGATATAAAAAGTCAAAACTCTAAGATTTAAGTCAAAATTATACGAAATAAATACAAAATTAAAGGATAGAAGGCAAAAAAAAATTTTAAAGGAGATTTTTAGATAAATAGTCGAATTTTGACTTTTCTCAAATCCCTAAAACCTATTCCTGTTATTTCTAAACCGGACTTTCTAAATTGTATTTTTAGTTATAAAAACTGAAGAACAAAAAGAGCTATCTTTGACTCTTGACTTTTAAAAATTATCTAGTGCAAAATATTCCTAATTGTGTCAAGTTAAATAAAATAAAATACAAAACAATCAAAACAAAATTCAACAATCTCAAGGAAAAAAAGTTTTTTTTCCAACAGTCTCACACTCAAAGACAGGTGTGTGTGAACATTATCTGTTTTTTTTGTCCTCTTCTGTCCCTGCAGAGCTACCTGGACAAACTTCAGGAGGACATCGGTAAAACTCTGGAGAAAGTGAGCAGCCGAGAGAAATACATCAACAACCAGCTGGAGAATCTGATCCAGGAGTACCGCGGCGCTCAGGCCAAGCTCAGCGAGGTAAAAACACCTGCACGTCCTCACAAAGGTCCTCATTTATCAATCTGGTGTGGAAACAAGCCACTAATTATTCAAGTTTCATTGATAGAGAGAGATATAGATAAAAGGTTGGCCAAGTCGACTGTTATTAATTAAAACTGGAGAAGGGGTGGAAATTAATAAGTTTTTCTTCCTTCCACTCCTTTTTGAAAATGTAAAAGAAGGTAATCAAGTGATTTAAAGTTTGTTTTGTCTTGTTTTGTTTCACGTAAATTGCAAAGTTTTTTTTTTTTCTGTCTTTTTTTTATTAATTTTTTTGTTGCTTCTTCGTCTTCTTCTGATTCAACACGGAATTGCAAAGTTTCTCTGTTTTAACTGTTTGCTTCGTGTAATTCTTTTACATTTTATTTTCATTCATTCATTCATACTTTTATTGATTAATCGGTGAAGTCTATCTTTTAGAGCGTTGCTGATGCGAAATTACGCTCGGGTAAACCGGAGTGTTATGGTTATTTGATTTGTTCCTAATCTCTCTTTTCTCCTCTTTTGTGGACTGATTATTACCCATTTTAGTAACAAACACTTAGTGACAGTAACATACAACAAACATGCACTTCAAAACCATTTCAACAGCATCTTGAGTCTTTTTCAAACATTAACTCTCAGTCTAATTTTATCTGTTGTTGGGGTATTTTCAAGGATATTTATCAACCACCACCAGTGGAATACGCATTTCAACATCACAATATCACAGTGCTCTAAAGTCGCCGACTAAAGAGTCTTACTTTCCCGACGAACACAGATTCACAGACTGGTCTTGCCCTAAACGAAATGGATTCTAAACATTAATCCACCCCAGAACGTCTTCTCAAGGAATAAAGCTCACANNNNTACTTTTATTGCTCCTGTAACTTCTCCACTGATTGATGTGGTGAATTAATGACTGAAATGTACTCATGGATTTATTTATGATAAAGTTAAACATTAGAAAAAAAACCATCAGCTCCACTTCCTGAAACAGAAATCCAGAGTAGTATACGACTAAACAGGTCCAACAAAACAGTCACACTACAGACTACATGTGGAAGTAGGAGGTTTGGAAAACAGCCACAGTCTTTTTACCCACAACACTTCACCAAATTCAATAAAAAACCCAACTGTTGGTTTTAAATATTAACCTTAACATTAACATTCGCATTGAGAGGTTGGTATTAACTCACTAACAATTAAATGTTATCAAGCTTCGGCCAATTACAGTTTCTTTTAGATCTCGTCAAACTCAGACGTGGCAATTGAAAAAATAAAACAAATTTGCACTTACTAGTCCTTGTTGTTGAGATCCTGCCAACAACGCCAATTTGTTGAGGAATTTTCTGGAAGCTTGACCACTTGATGAAGAAAACTCAGGAGACTCAGATGACTTAAGTTGAAAAGGTTTCTGTAGCTCGATGGAGGAGAAGAGACAGACAGTAAACTTGGATGCGCAGTGTAGTGCAGAGTTAATTCTGCCAGACCTCTCTGTGTATTCAGTATTTATCATTTCCTTCAAAACATCCACTCTGACTGTTCTCTACAGACGTTACCATGGTCATCGAGTTGTTTTTAATCACTGGAAACAGTCTCGAATATTAAAATATTAGTCTGAAAAACTTCCAGCGCATGAACACGAGGTTTGAGGGATGTAAGAAAACACTCACTTCTATTTGTGTGAATGAACTTCAATCTGTTTTTCCTCAGGCTAAAGAGCGCTACCAGCAGGCCAGCGGAGGGGTGACGGAGAGGACCAGAGTCCTGGCAGAGGTCAGTGAACGCATCATTCACTCATGCTGCTCTTTGTGTGAATGAAATGGGTTTTTTTCTAGAGCAGTGGTTCCCAACCTTTTCCAACTCAGGGCCCACTTTTATGTTTCAGAAATGTTTGTGGCCCACCTCCAACCCGATAAATACAGAGGATATAAAATGACCCACAATGTAACAGATTCTGAGCCCAAAACAAAATAACTTTATGCCAAATAAGCAACAATTAGTTACAGTTTGAGTCATTTTTTAAGTTTTGGGCTCTGCACTGTGGTAACATTTTGAACACGTTATTACATTTCAGGTTTTATTACATATTGACTACATTTACATGCACGCCATATTCCAGTCTTAACCGGAATAATGACAATATTCTGATTGTGTAGGAGTCATGTAAACACATTAATCTGAATATGCTCCAGAGTAAACTGCGTTAAAGGATGTTTTCCGTCTGCGCATGTTCAAATTGGCGAGAAGGCAAAAGTCTCTACACTTTTGGGGCGAGGAGAAAACAGTACTTTGCGCTAAATATGCGCCAGAACACGTTGATTATCTGTTGAGAATCAGCTGCTTATTACGGGAAACCTTCACGATTTATTTCTCATTCATCTCTGCAGCTCCACAGTGTTTTACACAGACACGCTCGGTTTCTGCGTGATGATTGGATGATCTGTCTGAGGGGGAATTTCTTTTTGATTGACAGCTGAATGAGCGAATCAGGGATCTTCAAGTTTTTACATCCACAGGAGCATTTTTAAAGTCTCTTATTCCGTTGATGTGATCTGATCCAGTGGCTTTACCGAATCATCAGAAACTCTGTCTTTGTCAAATAAGACTAGAAAAGAAAAGGAGGGTATAATTTACATAGAAATAAACAAACACATTTATGATGTAGGCCTGGAAAAAATGAGCTTCCCCTTGTTGAAAGACCAGCAGCTGCCACTGATACAAATATTTCACAGAATAAACCATAAACAAGAATCTCTGACCAGTTGGTGCTAATGTCAATACAGTGTTTAAAAAAAAACGCCTCTAGATGACGTCTTGTTATGACGCTCCTACTACTACTGCTACAGTTTATTCAGAATATGCTGATTAACATGTAAACGGGAATATTCCCTTCGCTCAGCACTAATGTGGAGCATGTAAACACCTTATCCGAATATGGTGTGCATGTAAACGTAGTCAGTGTGTCATGGTTATGTTTTGGGTCATGTTACCACTAAAATACCATCTCAACTTTGTATACATTAATTCGCTGAGCATTTTTAATATCCTGACTGAGTTTGTAACTGAGTTTTAACATTTAAAATATCCTGTTTCTTTGTATCTTTATTTATTTATTTGTATCTTGTATCTTTATATAATTACACTCCACTAAAATCAGACTATTTTGGAAATGATTTGGAGGCCCACTTGCAATACTTTCAAGGCCCACCAGGGGGCCGCGGACCACAGGTTGGGAATCACTGTTCTAGAGTCCTGAGCAAAAATATCCCATCGTTTCAGGTGTCTTCGATCCTCACTTTTACTCCCCAATTTTTCAAGAGTTATATGAACAGGCCTGGTTAGGAAAACAGATATCTGATGGGGTTTACCAAACAGAATAAGTGAAATCTGCTTAGCCTGGGGGGCGACAGTATTTAAGCTCTTGACTGTCTTCTTCTGGATGCCAGCCCTATTTCATACACCTGCAAAAATCTATCGAATAGCCTGAATAAATCCCTGCAAGCATAAACATCTATTAACGACAGCTTCCCTCTCACGATCGTGGCATTTGTTGGTTGCTGAGAGATATTTTAGTGATCTGGAAAAACGATCCCAAGGACTTGTTTTAAACACACTGGGGCTAGAGCAACCTATAAAAACCTTATTTTAAATAAACACACCACCTGGGACCACTCTATCATTAAACAGGAGTGCATGAGTGATAAACAAAAATTCTTAGATCTTTTCTTTAAATGCAGGTTATGATCTTTATTGCAATTTAGCAGGAGCAAGGCTTGATAAATGAAACATCAGCAAATCAACTATTATCTAATAAAACAACACATCTAATCTTAATAAATCAATCACAGTTAAAATAATTTGCAGGCGTCTTTAACACAATTCGATTAATCGTGAGAAAGAGCTCAGTAGATTTAAAAACAGTGGATCTTGATAAGAATTTCTGATCGGAAAGATCTCACCAATCTGGCAGAGAAGAAGTTGCGCCTCGCGTCGGCCAACGCTCGGCCGCTTTTCCCTCACACAGCAGGGAGCAAAGAGAGTCTAATTCAGTCCGAATTGTCCGAATCTTAAAGAGTTTTGTGAAGCTTTTTGTGTCTGTTTGTGCGTCAGATCAGCGAGGAGTTGGAGAAGGTGAAGCAGGAGACGGAGGAGAAGGGGAGCAGCATGTCAGACGGAGGTGAAGATGATCACTATGAATTATTCAATAACCTGTTGGCTGTCAGATTTTCCAAAAAGTCTTCGTTTCTGTAATTATGTATTGAATGTGGACGCTCTGTTTGTTGTTTTTCTTCAGCTCCGGTGGTGAAAATCCGTCAGAGTTTGACCAAACTGAAGCAGGAGATCGTTCAGATGGACGTGAGGATCGGCGTGGTCGAGCACACGCTGCTCCAGGCCAAACTGAGAGAGAAGAACAACATGACGCGGGACATGCACGCCACCAACATCCCCGAGCCTGCAGCCGGACCCTTCCTTTAGGGGGGGGGGGTCCTGACTTCTCTTAGTCACACCTGAACTGAACGTTTCCATCCAGGTAGGACTGGATTCTATAAAAACGCAGCATCATGTAGTTTTTCCTTTGACTTTTACAGAAGAACATGACATGGACACGACCCAAACAGTCACTTATTTATTAATCGCCTTCCATTTTCATTTCTCTTGTTTATAATTTGTTCTTACAAAGACAGAATAAATGTTGATTCTTGAATCCTTAAAGGGAAATCTTTGATATTTTCTTGTTTTGTTTGAAACAGCCTCTTGATGTATTAAGCAAAGTTTCTTTATCTCTGTAAAGTCTCATTTTGTTGTGAAAGCAACTGTGCAAGAAGTGATTGTCACAGCAGGACTTCACCACCAGAGGGCGCCATCTTTCTGCAAACCATTGATGTAGAGCAGGTTAAAAGAGACGGCCTTTTCATTTCTGTGGTTTTCTGTCTTGTCCGAGAAAGTAACAAAAGTCTCATGAAAGGTTTCGTAGATAATTCAATGTCTGACACACGACAACTGGGAACATCTGAATCAGAGGTGTCAAAACTTTTTTCAAAAATTGACGGATTTGATTCAGTGAAAATGATGAAGAGCCAGCAGCTCTGACATGTTTATTTACAATCGAAAATAACATGTTAGCGCTGAATTTAAGAACTTTATCTTTATCTTTTTGGCGACTTCTCAAAAAAATTAGTCTTTAAATTAAGTCAAACATGCTCGTGCTATTATTACAGAACTGTGAAATAAAACCTCACCTGGGAAAAAAAAAATCATCATTTTTTCTACAGCAGGATCAGGACCTTTCATTGTAGTTGGGTAATAATTAGACAAACGTGTGTTTTCACAAGTCATGAAAAGAAAGAAAGCACGTGTCCAAACTTGTGGCCTGTACTGTAGGTGTGACACAGAAGGAGGTGAGGGTGGAGAGAAATATTTTGATTAATTGGAGCCTGTGTGTGTGTGTGTGTGTGTGTGTGTGTCATCAACAAAGATCCAAATCCTACCTAAAAGTGTGGTGCAGTCAGATGGAGCCATGAGTCAGGTCCATTCATGAGCACCTTCATGAATGTTTATGTGATATAACATTAAAAAAAACAACAACAAAAATGTGAAACGGTCCCAGAGATAAAAGTGAAGTGACAGGAAAGAAACAGCGGTAAATCTGCTCACTTCATCATGAAAGAGCTGTTTACTTTTACCAAATTCATAAAAGCCCCTAAATCATTTATCACTTTTTATTTTACACTAACAGCCTACGTGGGTAATGAGGACGCAGTTTTTACACCAGCTGGAAAAATAAAAAGTCAGTTGGTTTCAGATTTATTTTCAATACACGATAACTTTTGGTGCAAGATAAAAAAAAATCAAATATGGTGATTTTGCTGTAATAAACTTTTATACCTTTACAAATGTGATAAAATCGGGACTTTTATCTCTCCCTGAATTTGTTGTTTTTCTAAATGAATCAAAAATGTTCCTTGAACCACTAAAATAATGAAAAAACCATAAAAGTTCTCAAAAAAATAACAACTTCCTTCCCATGCTTAATTTCATTTATTTATTTTCCTTTGTATCTCATTGACATCTCATTTAACTCATCTACTTTTATTGCTCCTGTAACTTCTCCACTGATTGATGTGGTGAATTAATGACTGAAATGTACTCATGGTTTATTTATGATGAAATTAAACATTAGAAAAAAATCCATCAGCTCCACTTCCTGAAATCCAGAGTAGTATACGACTAAACAGGTCCAACAAAACAGTCAGACTACAGACTACATGTGGAAGTAGGAGGTAGTGTTTACTACCTACTACTGTAGTATGTAGTAGGCGGTTTGGAAAACAGCCTTAGTAGCCCTCAAAACCAAGTGTTCAGGGCTACCTTGTGACTTAGAAATGGGACACCCCTTAAATGCAAGTGAAATTGTTGTGGACTGTCTGTCAGTTATTCCTTCGGTTAGTGTTATCAAAAAAAATATCTGTATAAATAACACAACCACGGACATATTCAGCTGTCACAGCAAACCATAGTTTATTGAAAGGTAAACACCAGCTTTAACTATCGTTACATAACTCTGCAGCTACAGGAGATGACATTAGCCCGGTCATCTTATACCATTATCAGCACAAACATGTTATATAGGCTGTTATCTTAATAAAACAATTACATTACCACGGAGAAAAAAGACCATTTTGTAACTTTTACTAACTTTAACGAAAGCAACATGACTTGTCCGCACCGGACGCTATTGACAAAAGATCGTAAATAAAAATAAATGTTCTGCAACAACGAGGTAAATAATCCATAAAATGGGTCTAACTAAGATAATACAATGGTTTTCATAATATTTATATCTCCATTAACAAAGAAAATACTATATTTGTATCTCGCCTTCTCTGCCGCTTTGGACGTCATGTTTATTTACCGACAATACGCAATGCATTCTGGATGTCCCTTAATCTCAAGGGTGGTGTCGGAAAATCTCAGTATTGAGGGAGATACAGCCTCAAACTTAACCCTCAACCTCAACTTTCTGAGAATCGGGACAGCACTTACACTTCACAGGAGTGCGCATTTTGAGATTGAGGGTTAAGACAGAGATTGGAATTCGCCCTTAATACGTCTGCAGATAGAAGGATGGGTGTGACCAGGAAACTGTCTGTTACTGAGAAACGAAACTGAAACTCACTTCAGTGAGTCAGCAAGAGCTCACAGTCGTTTGGCAGAGCTTAAACTGATCTGATCAGGGGAAGAAGAAATACACCAACGGACTGTTGCTGAAAGAAGAAATGGCTTCTCAGAGAGAGCAACTCTGCTGCTCCATCTGTCAGGATCTACTGAAGGATCCGGTGACTACCTCCTGTGGACACAGCTACTGTAAGAGCTGCATTGAAACACACTGGGATATTCAGGAAGAGACGGAACTCTGCACCTGCCCTCAGTGTAGATACATCTTCATACCGAGGCCTGTCTTGGGGAAAAACACCACATTGGCAGGTTTAGTGGAAGAATTGAAGAAGACTGAACACAAAGCTGATCCTGAAGCAGAAAAGGCCAAGAGGCTGGAGGAGAATCGACAAAGCATCCAACAGAGCATTCAGGAGAGAGGAAAAGATATAATGCTGCTTCAACAGGAGCTGGAGGCCATAAACGTCTCTGCTGATAAAGCTGTGGAGCACAGTGAGAGGGTCTTTTTTGAGCTGTACCAACTCATGGAAAGAGGACATGCTGAAGTGAAGCAGCAGGTCAGATCCCAGCAGGAAACTGAAGTGAGGCGAGTCAAAGAGCTTCAGGAGAAGCTGAATCAAGAGATCATTGAACTGCAGTGGAAAGACGCTGAGCTGCAGAAGCTGTCACACACACAGGATCACAACCTGCACTACCCCTCACTGTCAGCACTCAGTCCATCCACACACTCATCCAGCATCAACATCCGTCCTCTCACACACTTTCAGGATGTGACAGCAGCTGTGACAGAAATCAGAGACAAACTGCTTAATGTTCTGAAAGAAGAGTGGACAAATATCACACAAGCAGTGACCGATGTGGATGTTTTACTTCAACACCCAGAACCCACAACCAGAGCTGAGTTCTTAAAATATTCTCGTGACATCACTCTGGATCCAAACACAGCAAATGAATGGCTGTCTTTGTCTGAGGGGAACAGAAAGGTAACATTTCCAAAACTTGAATCTTACCCTGATCACCCTGACAGATTTATAAAGTGTTACCAGGTCCTGAGCAAAGAGGGTCTGACTGGACGTTGTTACTGGGAGGTGGAGTGGAAAGGAGAAATTGATATAGCAGTTTCATATGAGAACATCAGCCGGACCGAATTCTCAACTGGAAGTGAATTTGGATGCAACGACAAATCCTGTATGTTACATTGTAACAATGACGGTTATACCTTTGTGATGAACGACGTTGAAACTCCTGTCCCTGGACCCTGGTCCACTAGAATAGGAGTGTATCTGGATCATGGAGCAGGTATTCTGTCTTTCTATGCCGTCTCTAAAACCACGATTCTCCTCTACAGAGTCCAGAGCACATTCACTCAGCCTCTTTACGCTGGACTTGGGTTTATTAACTTTACAGAGAGTGTGTTCACAGCTGAGATTTGTAAACTGAAATAGTCTGAAATGATTTCAGAGATGCTGGGTTAAGCTCTTGTACATACTCTTCAACTTTTCTGTCTTTACAGTGCAATTCTTTCTGTCCTTTGGTTTGTTGTCCACAAATTATTGCCACAACTATCAATCAAACAGTGTGTGCAGTTCGTTGGTGTTTTAAAACAGGTTTATCAAGTTTAAAATTAGTTTTTCACTGCTCATGATGATGTTTTTCTCCTGACTGGGGTGTGACCATTTTTGTGTCTGAACTGAGGGAAACTTGTTTTTAAACTTAAACCTAGACAGAAATTTTTTTGTTGTTTAAGATTAAATGTATTTTTAGATTAAAAATGTTTGTTTGGGTGGGGGTTTTGTTGGTGAAACAGGGCCAAAGTTACTTCTACTTATTCTTTTATCCGATATATTTTGCTCTCTTGCTCTCACATTTGAAATGTTGTTCCATAGCGAAGTGGGGTAGGGATCAGACCGTCGGTTCCCAACTGGGTGGCTAGTAACCACTACGGGGTCCTGCTTCATGGACTGGGGATCGCTATCGACTGGGTCACCGGCCGGTCGGGTCGCAGAGGGCAGTAAGACCATGTTGATGGCCGCCGCGCTCGGCTCAATGTACAGTCAGGCCACTACAAGCCGAAACCGAGTGAGTTAGTAGGCGAGTAGTGCTTCTGTGATCAGTGTTTTTGAAAAGAAACACTGGGAAGCAGAAGGCTGAGTTGTCAATCCAGGGGAGCCTGGGCGGAGATCTCAGTGGAAAGGGGTCTAGCCTGGGACTGCGCCCTGGTAGAGGGAGGTCTGAAAGACTTAAGCGACGTGTGGTATGCAACTGCAGGATCAAGGTCAGGATGGAATGACTTGATAGGAGAAACGGCAGGACATGATTGGTCAGCATATTCTAAAGGGGGTGCTTTAAAAACTAGAAAAGTTGCATTTCCTTTACAGCAAATGCGTTGAAATGCTGAAGCTAAGTGTTAAAAGTTAAAGTAGCAGAAAGAAGCTGAAAAGTGGGAAATGAAGATGAAAGTTGCTAAAGAAAGTGGAATATGTTAAGTTAAGTAGCTGAAAATGGTTGAAAAAGCTAATATTTTCCAACAGTGTGGCTCCAGGTAATTTTACATGTATAAAAATGACGGGAACGGGTGAACTACTAGGTGGTGTGGAGATGATAAACTTTTTGACAATCTGCCTAAAAGTGGGAAAGGTGTGTGTGCACTAGTGACACTGTTGTTACCCATATCTGTTTTTCCTATGACAGCTGGAGAATTAAAACTTTATTCTTCTAGCTCTTTGCCACATCAACATCGCATGAAGAGAAACGCGTGGCTACCTAAAAAAGACTCTACCTATATAGATGCCATTGGTGTTCCACGGGGTGTTCCTGATGAATACAAATTGGTTGATCAAGTTGCAGCAGGTTTTGAGAATATTCCTCTTATTTCAGCAATCTTTCCAATAACACCAAGCAAGAATGTGGACAGAATCAACTGCATCCATTACAATGTTCAGAGACTAGGAAATTGGACACAGAGTGGCTTTGAAGCAGTTCATAGCCAGCTTTCTGCAACTTCCCTGATGGCGTTCCAAAACCGCATAGCAGTAGACATGCTACTGGCTGAGAAAGGTGGTGTTTGTGCTATGTTTGGGGATCAATGTTGTACTTTTATTCCCAATAACACCACCTCAGATGGCAGTCTTACCCAAGCAATAGAGGGCCTTCGTACCTTGAATGAAAAGATGAAGGATCACTCTGGGGTTGATACCTCCATGTGGGATGACTGGATGGACGTCTTTGGGAGGTATAAAATGTTAGTATCATCAGTCCTAGTCTCAATTGCTGTTTTTGCTGCAATTCTAACCTTGTGTGGTTGTTGTTGTATCCCCTGCACTCGTTCTCTTGTTAACCGCTTGATCTCCACAGCGATCACCCCGATGGAAGCAAAAATGGCTCAAATGTATCCTTTATTGAATGATGATGATGAAGATCAAGACTATCATTGGCCTGAGCTTTTTTCTGAACCACATGAACGAGAAAACTAATTATTCCTCTGAGTGTAAACATTATTTGGCCTCATAAACATGACCTNAACAGCTGAAAATCTTACCCAGAAGAGGCTGGATAGTGAATATGAGAATTTGAGCAAATATGTGATAAACAGGAGGGAAATGTTAGAGTTAATGTACATAAGTTATCCCATATATGCTGATATTTATCCACAGTTTCATATTCTGATATTCCTTCTGTACTTTCACCTAGTTTCTGTGTAGCACATAGTTTCTGTGTATCTCACTGATGAGCAGGTCTTGAGAGAGGTCGCAGCTGGTTGAGCAAGCAGCTGCATCACTTCTCAGAACTGTGGGAGCCTTCCTTAGTCAAGGTCGGTTTGAAGATGGGAGGACACTGGACGGCGTGTACTCGATTGCTGGACTTTATCCACAAACGTACTCATATTCTGTGTAAAATGTCATGGTGTGATGCTCCCCCACCCCCTCAGAGTGCATCATGTAACTAAGGCCCTCTGAGGGAATATAAGGTGAGGATGGGCAGAGTGGGATTTAGAGCGTAGAAGATCTGTAACTGAGCACATCTCTGCGTTCTCCTTGCAAGTAAAATTAAAATTCTGTTGTCTTTTCCTCATTTGTGTCTCTTTTCTGATGTCTTTGGTTGCTTTAAACCTGACANAAATTTTGATATAAAAAGTCAAAACTCTAAGATTTAAGTCAAAATTATTCGAAATAAATACAAATTTAAAGGATAAAAGGTAAAAAAATGTTTAAAAAAAAATTTTTTTTAAGGAGATATTTAGATAAATAGTCGAATTTTGACTTTTCTCAAATCCCTAAAACTTATTCCTGTTATTTCTAAACTGGACTTTCTAAATCGTACACTGCAAAAACTGAAATCCAAGCAAGTTATTCTGTCTTATTTTTAGTAAAATTTGTCTCACTATTCTTGATTTGAGCCACATTTACTAGAACTTTGAGATAAAAGGTCAATATTTTAATATGAAAAGTGGAAATTTTGAGAAATAAAGACAAAATTCAAGATTTTGAGATGAAACTTCTTAACTTTAAGAAATCAGTTTAAGATTATGTGGAAAAAAAAGTCCAAACTTTCTCATTTAAGGTCAAAATTTTAAGATGACTAAAGTCTAAGTCTAAGAATTGTTTCCGACTTTGAGATAAAAGGTCAATATTTTAATATGAAAAGTGGAAATTTTGAGAAATAAATAAAAGAAATGAAAAAAATCTTAAAAAAAAGCCAAATTTTCATTCTTTTTTTTTAACCGGCAGAAATGGACTTAAAGGTTTAGTACCAGCGAGAATTTAACTCTACTTTCACCCCTGGGTAAAACTAGTTTATATTTGAAATCATGAACTGGAAAATTATTCCACTTGTTTAATAATAATAATAATAATAAATCTTTATACATTTGGTAAAAGTTTCAGGACTGTAGCTAAAAAAAAAAAAAAAATCAGGACATTACTGGTGCCAAAGCATATTACGCGTGCTTTTATTTTGAAAGGGACATGTAGTTTTTTTTGCTTTGCGGTTCAGTTTCCGGTCTGTGGGCGAGGCTGTGACAGCTGCGGAGCGTCTGTGTCTCTGTTCTCCAGGAAAAGACTCTGAGGAGGGCTGGAAATTATAAAAACAGGAAGAAAAACGACAAGAATCTGAAGTTTTATCACTTTAAGACTGAAGAAGTGAAGAAAAATATTTTTTTTTCTGAGAGAGAAGCTGTGAAAGAAACAAACCGGTGAGTTCAGTGTGAGTCCGTTATTCTTCCTTTGTCTGCGTTTGTGCAAAGATTCTGCTTATTATGATAAAAAAGACACATAAAAGTGGCTGCCTAATAGTTAAACTTTGCTTTTAAAACAATTAACACAACTTTGAATATTTTTAATGTCTTCTTTTCTACGCCAAAGTTTTTTTTTTTTGTTTTTTTTTTCAAGAATGAGCCTTTTTTTCCCTCCATCATAAGAAATGCATATTTGAATTTATTTACCTTATTTCAAAACACACTAAAAACAAAAGATACATTCTGAAATAACGCGATATTTGCAGAGAAATACTACACTATAATCAGTGTGACTTCATTATAGAAGTATTACAGGAATGCAGCAGCTATTTATAACTCACTTTAAAGCAAGAATGTTGATTTAAAAAAGAAGAAAAGAAACAAAAATAATTGAATATATGGAGATTTTCTTAAGTAAGGAATATTAGAAGGAATTAGAACAAAAATTGAAGCAAATATTTATTAAAATATTAAATAAATCAGAAACATAATTTCTTTATTTACAAAATAAGTACAGTTTAGAAAGGCTGTTTTAATGAGATTAAGGCCTTAAACTTTTATCCTTATTTTAATTATTACCCCACATTGGTGTGTTTCTTACAGCTGTGTGTCTGAGCTGTAAAATGGTTTGATCCATTTCTGAGTTTCCTGTTACGCATTTTCCTCCAACATCAGCAGCTCCAGCAAAAAAAACCACACTGATGCTGCAAAGGCTGCTGGGAGAGAGCAGGGAGAGACCATATATGACACATACAGGGGGGATTATCTATATTATATAGATGGATGGATTAAATCCAATTACAGAGGGATGGAGACCAATATAAAAGAAAAATATCATTAATGCTGTATGTTAAACCATATAAGTAATGTGACTTTTATTAGTTATTTCAGAAAAAAATGTCAATATTCTTTATTATCTACATTTAAATTGAATTATTTCAAACCTTTTTAGTTCAGATTTTGATGAATTTGGCTCCTAGTTTATAAAAATCTGATATCCATTGTTAGAAATTATAAGATATAGAGAGAGCAGTGGATGTGAGCAGAGCAGAGATTTAGAAATTCACAGTTTGTTTATAGTTAATATCACAAAAGATGTTTTACTGAACACTTTTTAAAACCCAAAATGTAATAACTGACCTGGAATGTAACAAGTTGTGATATTTGGGCAAAAAGTTTTTGCATTTGGGCTCCAATCTGTTACCTTATCTTCCATTTTGGACATTTCTGTTATAATATTTTGGTTCATTCTTACAATTTGGACTCTTATGGCCCTTTTCCACTGACTTGTCTCAGCTCTACTCTACTCTCCTCTACTCGGTTTGTGTTGCGTTTCCATTAGCGCGGTACTACGCGGCAGACGCCAGTTTTTAGTACCTACTCTACCCTGGTTCTAAGAGAGTAAAGCCGATACTAAAAGGTGACGTGGACGGACTGCCGGTCACTCATTGGTCAGAGAATGTCGTCTCTGCAGCTTCTGACTCTGAACAAATCACTTACAAGAGGCAAAGGAATAAGTCAGCGACGGGTTTTTAATGACATTTAAACCTGACGGCACAGAACCAGACTGAATGAAGACAAAATACAGCCNATGGGAGGACACTGGACGGCGTGTACTCGATTGCTGGACTTTATCCACAAACGTACTCATATTCTGTGTAAAATGTCATGGTGTGATGCTCCCCCACCCCCTCAGAGTGCATCATGTAACTAAGGCCCTCTGAGGGAATATAAGGTGAGGATGGGCAGAGTGGGATTTAGAGCGTAGAAGATCTGTAACTGAGCACATCTCTGCGTTCTCCTTGCAAGTAAAATTAAAATTCTGTTGTCTTTTCCTCATTTGTGTCTCTTTTCTGATGTCTTTGGTTGCTTTAAACCTGACAAATGTATAACCACGTTGACTTTGATTTGATTGTCTGACCACATGTTGACTGTGTTTAAATAAAGAAAAAAGATCCAGAGATGAAGTTTTATGTCCTGATGTGTCATTTTATTCTGAGAACTTGATGAAAAATGTTTTAATTGCAACATAATCATTTTCATGTTGTTCAGTCATACATCAAAAAGTCAGAGACTCCTGAATCTAAAGCCTCAAATCTCACATTCACTGATACTTTAACTCGAGAGCTGTGGGGATTGATTTAAGAAAACTTAGAGCTCTTCTCACTACTCGAGGTTTTACATGTTCTTATCACAAGAGGGCGCCTTCCTCCTACTAACCAGGGATTGAGAGGCGCTGATCTTCTTCTCTTTATGGTTGTCACTGAGAGGAGTCACAACAAACAAGGATCAGTGTTTTTCTGTTTAGTTCCAACACTAAAGTGTGTTTTCTATACTCTACATTTTTAAGGTAGTGAATATCTTTCACACGAAGCCTGATGAAGCTTTGATCAGAAGTTTTAGAGCTGTCTTGGAGCCCAGTGTGTATCAATGACTTGAAATATAAAAACAACCTGAAGGGTACTAAAAATTTGTAAAAAGAATAAAAAAAAAACACATACAAATGTATAAACTGGTCATTTATGTTACAGAAGTGCTAAGCTCGAAATGTAAGTCAAAGAAGTAAAAAAAAACCTAAATAAATAAGAAAAACACACAAAAAAACTATAACTAGATTCCTTCAACTTGCTGGAAGTGACTTTAAAAACACAGCACACTGTAGAATAGGACAGTTTCAGAAAAAGATCTTATTGTGATTTTTCTGGCAGATACAGGGATTTCAATTTGATTTACAATTTTCTTTAAATCATGCTTTAGTGAAATTTTCACAATTTACAGTAACATTTACAAACTTGACAGAAAATTACATCAAACCATTGAAACATCAAAAGCTTTTACTCTAATGTGAGGATGAAAATAAAAACTGAAGGTAAGAATTGTTTCAAACTTTGAGATAAAAGGTCAATATTTTAATATGAAAAGTGGAAATTTTGAGAAATAAAGACAAAATTCTAAGACAAAAAGTTAATAAACTTTCAGAGTTTAAGAAATTAATTTAATATTATGTTAAAAAAAAGTCCAAACTTTCTCATTTAAGGTCAAAATTTTAAGATGACTAAAGTCTAAGTTTTGAAATAAAGGCAATGTTTGAGATAAAAAGTTGAAATTTTGATATAAAAAGTCAAAACTCTAAGATTTAAGTCAAAATTATTCGAAATAAATACAAATTTAAAGGATAAAAGGTAAAAAAATGTTTAAAAAAAAATTTTTTTTAAGGAGATATTTAGATAAATAGTCGAATTTTGACTTTTCTCAAATCCCTAAAACTTATTCCTGTTATTTCTAAACTGGACTTTCTAAATCGTACACTGCAAAAACTGAAATCCAAGCAAGTTATTCTGTCTTATTTTTAGTAAAATTTGTCTCACTATTCTTGATTTGAGCCACATTTACTAGAACTTTGAGATAAAAGGTCAATATTTTAATATGAAAAGTGGAAATTTTGAGAAATAAAGACAAAATTCAAGATTTTGAGATGAAACTTCTTAACTTTAAGAAATCAGTTTAAGATTATGTGGAAAAAAAAGTCCAAACTTTCTCATTTAAGGTCAAAATTTTAAGATGACTAAAGTCTAAGTCTAAGAATTGTTTCCGACTTTGAGATAAAAGGTCAATATTTTAATATGAAAAGTGGAAATTTTGAGAAATAAA
>RPOG01001412.1:0-53265 GCA_008086565.1 Thalassoma bifasciatum | reverse complement strand
GTTTCCATTAGCGCGGTACTACGCGTCAGACGCCAGTTTTTAGTACCTACTCTACCCTGGTTCTAAGAGAGTAAAGCTGATACTAAAAGGTGACGTGGACGGACTGCCGGTCACTCATTGGTCAGAGAATGTCGTCTCTGCAGCTTCTGACTCTGAACAAATCACTTACAAGAGGCAAAGGAATAAGTCAGCGACGGGTTTTTAATGACATTTAAACCTGACGGCACAGAACCAGACTGAATGAAGACAAAATACAGCCCTAAAATGCTCCTTCATGATTCCTAAAGAAGTTAAAAGTCCTTTTTAAACCAAAAAGAAGTTAACAGCAAAGATAGTTGGCTTTAAAGAGTCTTTTAAATTAAATCAAAGTTGGTCGGTGCAGGAGCGATCTGTCTGCCACGAGAGTCTTTAAGCACCAATCAGTCCATTAATCCACAGGGAACCAAAAAGGAAAACCAGTTCAAAGAAGAATGATTGATCAACAACAAATCTCTGCTATACCAGGCCCAAAAATCAAAAATTAAAGTGATCTCACTGGATCCAGGGAAGAGTTGATGTCAGGAAGCAGCTCCTTCGTTTTCCTCCGCGTGCAGCAGCACCAGGCTGTTGTTTACCTCCGTTGTCATGACGACCCACATTGAGCTGCTGTATTACTTTAATGAAATCTTTTGAAAGCTTTTTTTTTTTCCTTTAAAGACCACGGTGGCACATATGTTAGTACAAAATGATGTTTGTGTGGCGTTATAGATGAACATGCACGCACTTCTGCGCAGCACTTTAGCGCAGCTGTGTTATAAGATCCACGCCCACCGTGAGTCTGTAGTCGGGCTAGAGGAAAAGATAACCAAACCCAGTAGAGACGAGTAGAGTAGAGCTGGAATTGTAGAGTGGAAAAGGGCCATAAAAAGGCTCTGAGTTGTTGTTTTTTTTAACTCAAAGTTTAGATCTTTTGTTTGCTTTTATTGATTACTTCATGCCCTTCTTACTACACCCTGTGATTTCATGATCTAGTAAAACTTGAAACAGTCTTTTGCTTAAAGTTGCTTTGTTCTAGAAATGTCTCTCAACTTAAGTTTTCATTGATTCACATCTCTGGAAAAACATTATTCAATTTGCATTTTCTCAGCCTTGATCTCGCTGGTTCAGGCGTGCAGGTGCAGGAGCAGCGGTGCAGTATGTTCACAGATCTAATAGATATTTGACTTAAATCTTAGAGTTTTGACTTTCTATATCAAAATTTCAACTTTTTATCTCAAACATTGCCTTTATTTCAAAACTTAGACTTTAGTCATCTTAAAATTTTGACCTTAAATGAGAAAGTTTGGACTTTTTCCACATAATATTAAACTGATTTCTTAAACTCTGGAAGTTTATTGACTTTTTGTCTCAGAATTTTTTCTTTATTTCTCAAAATTTCCACTTTTCATATTAAAATATTGACCTTTTATCTCAAAGTTATAGTAAATGTGGCTCAAATCAAGAATAGTAAGACAAATTTTACTAAAAATAAGACAGAATGACTTGATTAGATTTCAGTTTTTGCAGTGTACAATTTAGAAAGTCCGGTTTAGAAATAACAGGAATAGGTTTTAGGGATTTGAGAAAAGTCAAAATTTGACTATTTATCTAAAAATATCCTCTTTTTTTTCCTTTTATCCTTTAATTTTGTATTTATTTCATATAATATTGACTTAAATCTTAGAGTTTTGACTTTTTATATCAAAATTTCAACTTTTTATCTCAAACATTGCCTTTATTTCAAAACTTAGACTTTAGTCATCTTAAATTTTGACCTTAAATGAGAAAGTTTGGACTTTTTTCCCATAATATTAAACTGATTTCTTAAACTCTGGAAGTTTATTGACTTTTTGTCTCAGAATTTTGTTTTTATTTTTTAAAATTTCCTCTTTTCATATTAAAATATTGACCTTTTATCTCAAAGTTTGAAACAATTCTTACCTTCAGTTTTTATTTTCATCCTCACATTAGAGTAAAAACTTTTGATGTTTCAATGGTTTGATGTAATTTTCTGTCAAGTTTGATTTTACTGTACATTGTTAAAACTTCTCTAAAGTTTGATTTAAAGAAAATCGTGAATCCAATTGAAATTGCTGTATCTGCCAGAAAAATCACAACAAGATCTTGGTAATTTTGGCGCCGTGGACAGGAGCCAAGTTCTTCTGTAAATTGAAATCTCCACAAAGTTTATCAGAATAAGTTTTCTATAAAAAAAATCATCAGTGGATCCTGTTTCTCCACTTTTCCTCCAGACTCTGGGAGGTGTTTCTTTCAGTTTGACTCTAAGAGCCAAAGATTAAAAATGTTCCCTGTTGATCGGTTGTTGCGTGAGCTGTTCTTGTCTAAAGTGTTTCTCTGAGGTTACAGTAACAGTGATGATCCGTCTGCGCTAAAAGTGAAGCAGCTCCACAAAGATAGCTCCTAATCTCTGACGCTGGGTTCATGAAGTCACAGGGAACAAACATGTGATTATTCCTCCTCCTTCTCCTTGGCTGGTTCCTCCCAGCGCTCGCAGAGTTAACAGGAAACATGAGCTCAGAGTCACGGCCCTGTTTTGTTTTTCTTCTTCTTTTCTTCTGCTTTTTTTCTCTCAGGCTGCTGAGGATGTGACAGAACCACAACACGGAGCCACAACACGGAGCTGCAGACCTGAGCTGAGGAGCAGGAAGACGCTGGAGGGTGAGTTTGATGAATTCTGTGTCTTTGAAAAAACTTTCTGCTGCCTGAAAACTCTGGATTAGAGCTGTGTTAGATCAGAAACTCTTCACTGAGTTTGTCCCAGCAGGAGTCTGATCAGCTCTGCAGGGATTAACTGAAGTGTCTGAGCTTTATAAAGTCAACAGAGAGTAGATTAGTTAAGGTTTGTTTTTGTTCTTCTCTGTCTGCTGCACTTAACCTGCATCTCTTCTTTAATCAAACCAACAGTGTTTAACAGTGTTCAGCTGTTTCACACACACCTGTCTTTGAGTGTGAGACTGTTGGAAAAATCCTTTTTTCCTTGAGATTGTTGTTGATTTTATTCTATTTAACTTGACACAATTAAGGATAATTTACACTACATCATTTTTAAAAGTTAAGAGTCAAAGATAGCTCTTTTTGTTCTTCAGTTTTTATAACTAAAAATACAATTTAGAAAGTCTGGTTTAGAAATAACAGGAATAGGTTTTAGGGATTTGAGAAAAGTCAAAATTCGACAACTTATCGAAAAATCTTCTCTTTATTTTTTTGCCTCTGTATTTTTTCCTCATAATTTCGACCTAAATCTTAGAATTTTGACTTTTTATATCAAAATTTCAACTTTTTATCTCAAACTTTGCCTTTATTTCAAAACTTAGACTTAGGTCATCTTAAAATTTTGACCTTAAATGAGAAAGTTTGGACTTTTTTTTCCACATAATGTTGAATTGATTTCTTAAACTTAAGAAGTTTAATCTCAAAATCTTGACTTTTTGTCTTTATTTCTCAAAATTTCCACTTTTCATATGTAAATATTGACCTTTTATCTGAAAGTTATAGTAAATGTGGCTCAAATCAAGAATAGTAAGACAAATTTTACTAAAAATAAGACAGAATAACTTGCTTGGATTCAGTTTTTGCAGTGTAAAATTTAAAAAGTCCGGTTTAGAAATAACAGGAATAAGTTTTAGGGATTTGAGAAAAGTCAAAATTTGACTATTTATCTAAAAATCTCCTTAAAACATTTTTTTTTTGCCTTTTATCCTTTAATTTTGTATTTATTTCGTATAATTTTGACTTAAATCGTAGAGTTTCAACTTTTTATCTCAAACATTGCCTTTATTTCAAAACTTAGACTTCTGTCGTCTTAAAATTTTAACCTTAAATGACAAAGATTGGACTTTTTTTCCACATAATGTTAAATTAATTTCTTAAACTCTGGAAGTTTATTGACTTTTTGTCTCAGAATTTTGCCTTTATTTCTCAAAATTTCCACTTTTTATATTAAAATATTGACCTTTTATCTCAAAGTTTGAAACAATTCTTACCTTCAGTTTTTATTTTCATCCTCACATTAGAGTAAAAGCTTTTGATGTTTCAATGGTTTGATGTAATTTTCTGTCAAGTTTGATTTTACTGTACATTGTTAAAACTTCTCTAAAGTTTGATTTAAAGAAAATTGTGAATCCAATTGAAATCGCTGTATCTGCCAGAAAAATCACAACTAGATCTTTTTCTAAAATCGTTCAGCTCGAGTGTTTGGATTAAAAAGTGCATCAGGAAAAGTCTCAGACACAAACTTTGAAAAGTTTTGCATGTTTTTCAGTTTTGTTTTAAAGCTGCAGATTTTAATATGAAACATCCTGCAGATGGAAAAAGTGCAAAGTCAGGAACACAAATAAAAAACAAACACTCTGCAAACAAACTTCTTTTTTTGTGTGTGTGTTGTTCCCGTCTGCTCGGTGTCAGATAAGATAACTGAAACAGAAACAGGAAAACAGAGCGAACAGAGTCACAGAGTTTTTTCTTTCTTTTCTTTTTTTTATGATGTGTAGTTTCTCATCACTGGTGTCGTGTTTCTGGTTTTTTTTTTTCTCAGATCTTTCACTGAAGAAGCTCGGCTGCAGACAAACATGACTCTGTTCTTCTCCGGAGCCGTTACAAGTACGTCAGACACAACGACGACGTCACACACACACACACACACACACACACACACACACACGTGTTATCTGCATCAACACAAACTCAGGGTGGCATCAAAAACACACAATCAGGCTAAAACAGAGGATTTATTTATATTTATTTTTATTATGTGAATGAGATTTTTTTTTTAAACTTTTGCTGCTTCTGTGTTTGTGTCCGAAGAGAAAACAGTTTGTGTAGAAATTTTGTTTTTTCCTGATTTAACACAAGAAACAGGAACAGATGACAGATACAGTAATCTTTTTTTCTGTGATTAAATGAGTCTGTTTCTCTGTTTTTAAGTTTAAAGATCAAACAACTGGAGCTTTAAATAATGTCTCATATCTCATAAGTCTACAACAGTGATTCCCAACCTGTTGGCCACGAATATTTTCCAAGTAGGCCGCCAAATTATTTCTAGAATAGTCTGAATTTCAATTAAGGGTAATTATTGAAAGATACAAATGTACAGAATAATGTTGAAAATGTATAAACTCAGTTACGTATATAAGGGTGTTTAACATATTCAAACGTATATGAGCAAAATCCTTTAAGAAGGGGCATTAAAGCCCAATATGTGGCATGACCACAAATTTAACAAAGCCCTGAAATGTAATTTTAATAAAATGAAGTGAAACCTGAAACGTAATAAAACATATGGTGTATTACCCGAAAAATGCAATCACCAACTTAAAATTTGACAAGTTATTACGTTTTGGGCTCAGCATCTGTTGCATTATTCTCTACTTATTACATTTTGGGTTTTTTTTCTTTTTTTTTTTCTTAAATTTTGGATTTTTGTTCCAAATCTAGCACTAACAAGGCGTTACAAAGCCTCTATACTTATCTGGTTAGGAGGTGGGTTGTGAAAATTTTTGAGACTTGAAAATGAGTTGGAAAAGGTTGGGAACCACTGGTCTACAAAACTCTTGAAACTTTTCAATCTGACATGTTTGTGAAATTTTATGACACAGATCAAATAGAGAATTCCAGAATCAACAGACAAAGATTTAATTCTAGAATCAAAGAATTCTGTTAAAGTTTAAAGATGAAACTCTAGAATCAACGAGTTCTGTTATAGTCAAAGATTAAAATCTAGAATTTGAGAATTTTGTTATAGTTCAAAGACAGAATTCTTGTTCCACTTTAAAGTTTTTAAAACAGTTTTAAGTTTCAGCTTTGTGTTTTTTTTAAAGTGAACCCCGACTGTAAGGACTAACAGGCATGAATCTGCTTAAATGTTTGTCTCAAACTAGAATTTGTTGTTAAAGACATAACAAATTGGTTTTTCTTTTAAAAAAATACAGTTTAAAACACAGCTTCTATCCTTCGGGCGCAGCCATTGTTTATGACGTCGTTACGTAAGACCCAACTACTGCATCTAACCAACGAACCACGTAGACCTAAACCGGCAAAGGAGTGATGATCAGCGGCATTCAGTGCTCCAAACTCCTCCCTTTTTTTGTATTATTACGGTGTACACCGACGAAAACCCACTTTCCAGTTATTGGACTCTATAGTTTCTTGAAATTCTGAGACAAAATGTCAAGTTTCAGGGAAAAAAAAGACAAAATTGTAAGATAAAAAAAGTCTAAATTTTGAGTGAAAAGTCAAAAATTGGAGATAAAAAAAAGAAAGTCAAAATTATAAGATAAGTGGTCAATAATTTAGGATAAAAAAGTTTTTAATATGAGATAAATGTCAATAATTTAAGATGAAAAAGTTGAAATTCAGAGACAAAATGCTGATTTTTGGGGGGATAAAAACGTCAAAATCATGGGAAAAAGTCAGAATTATGAGATTAAGAGCCCAATTTGGGATAAAAGTCAATAATTTGAGATAAAAAGTCAAAATGATGAGATCTAAGTCACTGTACTTTTCAGTCCAAAGGAAACAAGGAGACTGATGTTAGTCTGCACAGCTTCCCAAAAGACAAGAAAAGAAGGAAGTTGTGGGAAATGGCTTGTGGGCGTAAACAACTTCCCATGGAGCCGCGCGATACAAGACCGGTGAAGAGGGGTCTTCGTAAACGACGTAAATCGGCCGGGTACGACTACTTTCTCGACTGTCCACTGGGTCATTATAAACGGAGACTAAAGCCAAATGCTGTGCCGACTATTTTCCAACACAAACCCACAAAACTTCCTCTGGAAACCACTGAAGTCCGCTCCAGGACTTATATGATCCTGTATGAGTTCCAGCCCGGTGCAACCATATGACATCACTACCCAGACGTTATTGCGGCGTAAACAACAATGGCGGCCTACAGGTGAAAATATTTGTTCAAATTTTATACAAACTAAGATATTTTGAGAGATTTTATCATCGTTCTTATGTAGCTGGTAAAAACACTGATCATTCAGGTAAATGACGTTCTGGTAACTGAACCTGTCAGGGACAAAAACAAACTTTCAGTGATTTATTCTGAAACCAGGATTTAATTCCAGACGTTAGAGTCTGTTTCACTGCTGCAGGCTGAAACTAAAGTTCATCTCAAAGTGACACAGTTGGGGTAGAAAACTCCAGAACAATGAGCTCAGTGTCTGTCACATTCCTCAGCTGCATACATCAGCGTTTGACAGCGTTTAAAGTGTTTAAAGAGTTTAAAGAGTTACGTCAGCTCCTCCTCTCTGCTGCAGAGTAAATTTACTCAAGTGCTCTCTCAGGCCGACCTGAGGAGACGACTTTATTTAGAAACAAAGTCTCTGAAGAGAAACAGAGGACACACATGTTCCATGACTGAGAGCAGAGGTGTGTTTTCATCTGTGTGTGTGTGTGTGTGTGTCTTTGCTCAGGTTCACCCATCAAACGGAAGCTGAGAGCCTATCAGTCCTGTCAGAGGTAAAAACTGTTTCTGTTTCTGCTCATGCACAAAAGTGTTGCTCAACCTGAGGGTCGTGACCCCACATGTGGTCGCCTGGAATCCAAAACAGGGTCCCCTGAAATATCTTGTAGTTGATTAAAAAATTACTTTGGAAAAAAATGTTTTCTTCTGTAGTTATTATTCTTTTTGGAACTAAACATAACACACTTAACAACTGTAATCTATACGTTTTAGTATTCAGTTAGCCTTTTGTCATAAACTATTTTAAAATTCTTAGCGTTTATTTTTAAGTATTTCATTAAGTATTTTAATACCTTAAATTTTTTTATTAGATATTTTAATATTTGAGTACTTTTGGTATTACATTATTAGATATTCAAGTATTCTCCGTATTATATTTTCTAATATCTAAGTACTTTTTAATTGAATTATCAAGTATTTTAGTATTTATAGAGTTGTTTTCTTCTGTAGTTATTATTCTTTTTGGAACTAAACACAACACACTCAACAACTGTAATCTATCCGTTTTAGTATTCAGTTAGCCTTTTGTCATGAACTATTTTAATATTCTTAGCGTTTATTTTTAAGTATTTCATTAAGTATTTTAATACCTTAAAATTTTTTATTGGATATTTTAATATTTGAGTACTTTTGGTATTACTTTATTAGATATTCAAGTAATCTCAGTATTTTATTTTCTAATATTTTAGTACTTTTTTATTGAATTATCAAGTATTTTAGTATTTATAGAGTTTAATCTTCAATTTCCTTTTAGTATTTTTAGTATTTTATCATTAAATGTCATAGCATTGTATTATCAAGTATTTAAGTATTTTTAGTATTTTTTATTTTGGTATTTTAGTTGTTTATCGTCATATACTTGAGTATCCAAGCAATTTGTTTTCTATTTGTGTTTCCTAGACTCAGTATTTTAGCATTTTAATCAGTGCAGTTTTGAACGTTGTGCTTTGTCTACAGTTGTTTACGTTGTTTACTGCTCTTTGTGCCTTTAATTGTCTCTTGAGGATGAACACATTTTTTCCACTTGACATTTTACTTAGAAAAAAGTTTATATCCTGATCAGGAGAAATAAAATTATTACTTTGTGAACTAATCCTGGCCACTCTGTATTTACAGCACAGTATAAAAAGAAAAAAATAACTAAGTATAAAAAAAAAGTCTCTGGAGTCCAGAGAAATTAATGTCAAAATGATGATGTCACAGTCGTGTTTGTTATGGATGAACCTGATTTGACGTTCCTGTTCAGAATCTGTCAGGTGGGTGTTTTCCTCCCCCTAACCTCCCTCTGTGCCCCCCCCCCNCAGCCTGGACACCTCCCTCCTCTCTCCTGACTCCTCATACGTCTGTTACTCCTCCGTGGATGGCGGGGATCCGTGCTCCTGCCGCCGCTCGCCGCGCCTCCTCACTAACGGTTACTACAGCGTCACGGACGACAGCTTCACCTGGGACGAGGACGGAAACGTGTCCCTGACTCCCTGCAAAACCAGCGTGTCCTACAAGGAGAACCTGGTCAGGTGAGAGCTGGAGCTAAAGGAGTAATCCTGATGAAAACCTGTTTGATTTCCAGAGTCAAAGACGAACCTGTGATTTTTCAGGGTTTTCCGGCGCAGGCGGCGTCCTCGCGGCTCGCTCGCCCAGTTGCTGAGCGACGTGACGGAGACGTGTCAGTCCTGGTTGGACGAGAAGGTTTTCAGGGGCGTGTTCGGGACAGGACAGATCCAAAACCAAGACTGGGACCAGGATTTTGACAAGGAGCAGGAGCAGGAGCAGGACTGGGTCAGGAGCAGTCAGGAGGGTCCGACCCTGTTGGACGAGTCCAGCTGGTCCGGGCTGAACGGCACCGAGCTGGACCAGAACTGCAGCTTCACTTACGGTGCGTTTGAGTTCAGCTGAGTTATTCCACTTTTTAACAATCACTGATTAGATCTGGGAAATTAATCCACATTAGATTAAATCACAATCTGTCCTGTTGCAATCTTCTAATCACAGACAACGAAATATTTTCATAACCTGAAATGTGTCAAAACAACAGATCTAGTTTCTGATGTTTTCTGTTCTACACCAGAGTTACTCAACCAAAGAGACAAACTGTTAAAAACTACCTTTACAAAAGAAACTATACAAGAGGGAAAAAGAGGCAAAAACAGCAAAGAGGAGCAATAAAACTTAGTTTGTGGAAGTAAAAATTGCCAAAAAAGCAACAAAAATTGGCTTTTTAATTGGGATAAAACCCAGAAAAACTCAAGAAGTGGAAAAAAATGGTCCAAAAGTGGCAAAAAAATGTGATAAGTGATGAAAATGGTAAGACAAATTAGCAAGAAAATTTGGAGAAAACTTAAAAAAATTCAGAGGGTAGTATAAATGGTGAAAAAGTTGACATTGAAAGTTGACAGTGAAAATTGGCGAAAACTGCCAGAGTCAACGAAAATGGCTAGAAAGTTGGGATTAAACAAGGGAAATAATCAATTTGTTCCAATAAAAGGTCCCTAAGTGGCAAAAAAAGAGTGTAAAGTGTCAAAAATGGGCAATAAAAACACAAAATTGGCAAGAAAATTTGGTAGCGAAGCTGGAAAATACCCAAGAAGTGGAGAAAAAAAGAGTGAAAAGTGACTGAAATAGCGACAAAAAAATAGTGAGAAATTTTTTAAAAATTCAGAAAGTAGCAAAAACGGTGACAAACAGCCAAAAGTGTCGGAAATGGCCAAAGTCAACATAAATGGCAAGAAAGTTGGGATTTAACTTGGAAAATAGTCAGCCTGTTGCAAAAAAATGGTCCCTAAGTGGCAAAAAAGAGTGAAAAGTGTCAAAAATGGGCAAAAAACCCCACAAACATTGTCAAGAAAATTTAGGAGGTGAACATGAAAACACGAAAAAAGTGGCAAAAAAAAGTGAAAAGTGACTGAAATGGCAACAAAAATTAGCACGAAAATTTTGTTGAAAACTTTAAAAAAATTCAGAAAGTAGCAACAAATTGTGCAAAAAGTGATGAAAAACAGCCCAAAGTTGTGGAAAAGGCCAAAGTCAATAAAAATGGCAAGAAAGTTGGGATTAAACTTGGAAATTAATCAGTTTGTCGCAAAAAATGGTTCAAATGGCAAAGAAAATGTCAAAAATGGGCAAAAGAACCCAAAAATTTGGGAGAAAACTTGGGAGGTGAACCTGAAAATATGCAAGAAGTGGCAAAAAAGTGAAAAATGACTGAAATGGCAACAAAAAATAGCAAGAAAATTTCGGAGAAAACTTTAAAAATTCAGAGAGAAGCAAAAATGGTTTTTTTTTTTTTTTTTTTTTTGTGATGAAAAACAGTGAAAAGTGGTAAAAATCACCAGAGTCAACACAAATTGCAAGAAAGTTGGGATTAAACTTGGAAAATGATCAGTTTGTTGCAAAAAAAAAAAAATGGCCCAAAGGTGGCAAAAGGGTGATAGTGACTAAATGGTGACAAAAATTATCAAAAAAAAATTGAAGACAAATTTAAAGAAGTCAGAAAGTAGCAAAAGTTGTGGAAAAAAGTGACAAAAAACAGTGACAAGTGGTGAAAATGGCCAAATTAAATAAAAATGGCAACAAGTTCAGATTAAACTTGGAAAATAGTAGTTTCTTGCAAAAAAAAAAAAAAAATGGTCCAAAAGTAGCAAAAAAAGAGTGAAAAGTGTCAAAATTGGGCAAAACCACAAACATTGTCATGAAAATCTGGGAGGTGAACCTGAAAAGAAGAAAAAAGTGGTGATTAAGAGCGAAAAGTCACTGAAATGGCAACAAAAATTAGCAAGAAAATTTTGTTGAAAGCAAAAATTGTGCAAAAAGTGACGAAAGTTGTGGAAAAGGCCAAAGTCAACAAAAATGGCAGGGAAGTTGGAATTACACTTGGAAATTAATCCGTTTTTTGCAAAAAAAAAAAAATGGTTCAAATGGCTATAAAGATGTCAAAAATGAGCAAAAAAACAAAAAAATTAGGGAGAAAATTTGGGAGGTGAACCTGAACATACGCAAAAGTGGTGAAAAAGAGTGAAAAGTGACTAAATGGTGACAAAAATTAATTAGAAAATTTAGGAGAAAACGTAAAAAAATTCAGAAAGTAGCATAAATTGTGCAAGAAGTGACGAAAAAACAGCCAAAAGTGGTGAAAATGGCCAAAGTCAACATAAATGGCAAGAAAGTTGGGGTTACACTTGGAAAATAGTCAGCCTGTTGCAAAAAAATGGTCCCTAAGTGGCAAAAAAGAGTGAAAAGTGTCAAAAATGGGCAAAAAAAACCCCACAAACATTGTCTAGAAAATTTAGGAGGTGAACATGAAAACACGAAAAAAGTGGCAAAAAAAAGTGAAAAGTGACCGAAATGGCAACAAAAATTAGCACGAATATTTTGTTAAAAACTTAAAAAACATTCAGAAAGTAGCAACAAATTGTGCAAAAAGTGATGAAAATGGCCAAAGTCACAGAAAATGGCAAGAAAGTTGGGATTACACTTGGAAATTTATCAGTTTTTTGCAAAAAGAAATGGTCCAAATGGCAAAGAAAATGTCAAAAATGGGCAAAAGAATCCAAAAATTTGGGAGAAAACTTGGGAGGTGAACCTGAAAATATGCAAGAAGTGGCAAAAAAGTGAAAAATGACTGAAATGGCAACAAAAATCTACTAGAAAATTTAGGAGGAAACTTAAAAAAACTTCAGAAAGTAGCAAAAATTGTGAAAGAAGTGACGAAAAACAGCCAAAAGTGGTGAAAATGGCCAAAGTCAACATAAACAGCAAGAATGTTGGGATTAAACTTGGACAATAATTTATGTTGCAAAAAAAGGTCCAAAACTGGCAAGAAAGAGTCAAAAGTGTCAAAAATGGACAAAAATTGGCAAGAAAATTAGGGAGTGAACCTTTAAAGTAGGGAAAAGGTATCAAAGAAATGTTCAAAAAGTGTTAAAGAAGAAGGTAAAAGTGTTTAAATGTGTAAAAATCAGTCCCAGTTGTTGTGGTAGTGGGTTGTTGTTGTTGTGCTGTAATTAATGAAACTGTTCATGTTCTACAATGAGTTTGATTAAAAACAGAGAAGATGGAAACTAGATATAATCACACATTAAATCCCTATTCCAATGTAGGAAATAATCATCACTCACATGATCATGTAGGATATTTTTTAACGCTGTGGTCTCAAATGTGGGATCTTCTCTAAAACTTCTCTCTCTCTCTTTCCTCAGACCACACTGAGATCCCGCCCCCCCCTGACAAACAAGCCCCCCCCCAGAAACTGCTCATCCAGGAGGAGATTTGCTCAGAGATCTGTCAATCAAAGGAGCGCTTCACCCAATCACTGGGCGGCTTATCTGAAGTCCCGCCCCCGTCTGTCTTCTTCACCAACAGCTGCTGCTGTTCGGCCTCACCTGAGCCCACAGGTGAGTGGATTAACTCTAGTGGACACTCAGGGAACTGCAGTTTTCTTTTTTTGAAAAATTCACATATACTTCTTTCTGCTGGAGAATTCACTTGTTTCCTGTTTGATTATGTTTCAGGTTTAAGCATGAGAGCTCTTCTCCTCTTCATCTTCACCATCTTCATCCTCACTGCTTTATTCTCAGGGTGAGAAACTTTTTTTATCCCAGACAACAAGTCATACTTAATGTTAAATATTATGTTAAAGATGCAACAATATTTAACATCAGCTTCCTACCGAAGGATTGTAACCCACTCACTACTGCCACCTGTTGTTGAAAAGCTTTAATTGTAAGATAACTGTGGCCTCTAGTGGCCGTCAGAGGAACAGCAGCAGGACACAAAGAACTGTGACATCACATTTTTGTTGGGTTATGTCTGACAACTGTTTATAACTAATTTTTGGGTTCAGAATCCAAAACTGATCTCAGTTTTTTTCTATCACGTCAAGTTTTTGAACTATAGGCTCCCTTTTTTAAAAAAACACTGGGAAACAATATGAAAAAAATCTTGTTGAGTTACATTTTTATGCTGATTCAAACTAAAATTGGCTGATTACAAAATTGCAGTCAGTTGTTTTTCAAGCATGCAAACTTCCACTGATTGAATTTTGCTTATCTGGAGTTTAAGCTGTGGAGAAGAAACTTGACGTGCTAGAAAAAAAACAGACTGCAATTTTGGAATCAGCATGTTTTAGTTTGAATCGGCATAAAAATGTAACTCAACCAGATTTTTCTCAAATTTTTCCCCAGTGTTATCTGTCTGGTTTTGGTTTTGGTTTGAACTTCAGTTATGGCCCTTTTCCACTGACTCGTCTCAGCCCTTCTCTACTCGCCTCTACCCGGTTTGTGTTGTGTTTCCATTAGCGCGGTACTACGCAGCAGACGCCAGATTTTAGTACCTACTCTACCCTGGTTCTAAGAGAGTAAAGCTGATACTAAAAGGTGACGTGGACAGACTGCCGGTCACTCATTGGTCAGAGAATGTCGTCTCTGCAGCTTCTGACTCTGAACAAATCACTTACAAGAGGCAAAGGAATAAGTCAGCGACGGGTTTTTAATGACATTTAAACCTGACGGCACAGAACCAGACTGAATGAAGACAAAATACAGCCCTAAAATGCTCCTTCATGATTCCTAAAGAAGTTAAAAGTCCTTTTTAAACCAAAAAGAAGTTAACAGCAAAGATAGTTGGCTTTAAAGAGTCTTTTAAANTTTTCCTCCGCGTGCAGCAGCACCAGGCTGTTGTTTACCTCCGTTGTCATGACGACCCACATTAAGCCGCTGTATTACTTTAATGAAATCTTTTTAAAGCTTTTTTTTTTCCTTTAAAGACCACGGTGGCACATATGTTAGTACAAAATGATGTTTGTGTGGCGTTATAGATGAACATGCACGCACTTCTGCGCAGCACTTTAGCGCAGCTGTGTTATAAGATCCACGCCCACCGTGAGTCTGTAGTCGGGCTAGAGGAAAAGATAACCAAACCCAGTAGAGACGAGGAGAGTAGAGCTGGAATTGTATAGTGGAAAAGCGTCATTTGTGGACACAGAGAAATAATATCTGACTCTTTCTTTTCCTCAGGTGTTTCCTGTGGAGCTCGATGGTGGCGTCCACAGTCTTCATGGTCATCACGTCCGTTATGAGTAAGTGTCCACGTTTCTGCTCTGATTTTGCTGCATGAATTCTGATTTTAAGGCAAATTATGCACAATTTTTATCTTTTAGTTCTGACCAAGTCTGGGCCGATGGGCGAGTGGAGGAAGGCGAAGACTGAGGTGAGAGAGAATCCAACAAGTTTCTCCTCGTTTTATCGAGTAAATCAAAGATTCTGATGAGTTTTTGTTTCTCTTTCAGGACATCACATCAAGAAACGAGTAGAAGAAAAAGTCAAACCTCAGACGTCGGATTCTGAGTAGAAATGTTTGATTTTCTTGGATGAAATGTTTGCATGTGGATGAAACGTTTGCACCTAAAGGACCAAGTTACTCTGAGCTCTGGAGGACGTTTTACAGAAACACGTTTGTTTTATTTAAATAAAAAAAGGGCTCAACTCAGGCTGAAACTTTTAACACATTAAACCTTTAAATACGATTTTCTAAACACGGATTTTCCCACCGTGTTACAGTCAAACGCTGTTTCTGTGAAGACGCTGAAGGAGCTCATTGAGCTGGTGACACCAGTTAGAGTAGTTTAGAGTTTAAACACCTTTAGAAAAACATTTATTCTATTAAATATAAAAGAACCAGACGTCCTGGAGTATTTTTGAATCACTGAAAGTGTTTTTCTTCCACCGTCGATGCTGAGCTTGGCTTTTTTTGAGCTGTCCAAAGTGACCAAACGTCAGACTTCACTCGTCTGAAACATTTTCAAATCCAGCAGCAAAAAAAAAAAAAGCAAACAAACAAACGCAGTGACCTCAAATCAGCTGAAAACAGGAGCTGTGACTTTTTTTAAACTGCACAAAACTCCTGAAGTGTCTTTTTGATGCACCTGGAGGACGTTACAGCCGCAGAGAGGGAACAAAAAGAAGAGTTTTACTCCAAAATTAACAAAGACCAGAAATAAAAGAAGAGTTTATCCTGGTTTATTGAAGCTGCAGGTAAACTCTGACTTTATTTACAAAAAGGGAAGCAGCTATTTCACGCTCAAACAGCTGGTTTCTGTTTACGTGAACGACATGAACGAGTTATTTTAACGTCTCACGTGCAGCTTTAACAGAAGCAGCTAATAAAAGTGTTTTAATCCTGAATTTTAAATGTGAAACGATGATGTTTGAGTAAAACTCTTCAGAGCTGAAGTGCCTTCAGATAAATCATTAAACCTTTATTAAAGGAGATAATTCACATGGAGACACTGTTGAACCTGAGGGAGTTTAGTTTTCAGAAACACATTTCTACAAGAAATAAGAAGTTTGAGTCATTTCTTGTAGGATCTTGTGGGATTTTGTATTTATCTTTTCAGCTGAAAATACGTGAGGAAGCTTGGACCTAAAGGATTAAAGAAATAAGTGACTGGCTCATGTTTGGGGCTCAGACTTGGCCAAGACTTTTTTAATGAAAAGATCCTGAAAGAAAGAGAGAGGAGCTCCAATCCTCATTTCTCTTCTTCAGAGAAAAGTTTGTCAGTGTAATTTTTTTTTTAAAGCTGAGGGGAAACGTGTTCACATGTGCAGAAAATTCAGTTTTTTAATGTTTAGAAACTCTGGAGTTTAATTTTTTTACACGTCTTAGAAGGCGTCAACATGGTGTCAAAATCTCGGTTTATACGTCTGCTCTGAATCTACGCTGTGAGTTCTCATAATCTTAGCTCCTACATGACAAAAACTGAAATCTAACCAAGTGTTAATGACTTAATTTGAGCCACATTCACCTGACGAGTGCAGAAAAAATCAAGATATCAGGACAAAAATAACACCTAAAATGCTTAAACAAGAAAATAAAACTACAGATTGAATGAGAAACCAATAGAAGCCAAATTCTGTTGGATAAAAAAATTAAAGTAAAAAAAAAAAAAGTTGCTCACATTGAGTTAAAATTCATAAATAAAGTGTTGAAATTACCGGATAAAAAGTTCCATTTTTAGATAAAAAAGTCAAAATTATGAGCAAAGGAAGTCAAAATTCTGAGAAAAAGTTTTGAAATTTTGTGATAAAACCTCAAAATTATGACATAAAAAATCAAATATTGAGGTAAGAAGATGAAAGTTTGAAAAATAAGTACAATTCTTAAGGGGAGGAAAAAAATGATAAAAAGTCAAAATTATGAGATAGTATCAAATTTTAGAAAGAAAGCCAAAATTTTGGGTTGGAAAAAAGTTGAATGTCATAATATATCATAAAATATTTTCATCACATAATTTCTGTTATTTGCATATTGTTTCAGTAAACCCCGTAGGAGAGGAATTACATCATGTAGAGACAAAAAGTGAGTGAAAACAACAACTTCAAGTTTGTTTAGAACAACAAATAAACGTTTAACTTTGCAGCCTGTTAATGAAAGGGTTAATATCATCGCTCTGTTGACTGGATGAGTTTGTTAAAGTCCTCAAAAAACATGAGAAAAAGACGCAAGTTTGATGCTTCTCACTTTTTTGGGGAAAGAAAGTTATTGGAGCTGTCTGTAAAGTCGCGAAGCTCTGTGATTGGTCCACTGGGCGTCAACATTCCGGAATCTTCTCGGACGACTGAACATTCCATTTCTGTTTTTCATTAAATTTTACACATTGTGGGCCACCGTACTTCACTGAGCTTGGACCATAAACAGATACTAGCATTAAAACCACACTGCCCACTAGTGTTTGGGAGGGGAATTGCAGAACATCAACACCTGTTTGTGGAGCTAACGACGGCGTGGAGTCAACGCAGAATTAAAAACCAGGCTAAATAAAGTCTTTTACGAAAACACGTGAATTAAATTTGGCTGAAAATTTCAGATTAGTTTCGATAACTCTGCGTGAACACGTTTTTTAATCCTCACCGTTCCATTTTCCTGATTTCACGTCTAAATTCGTCGTTGAGTGTCTGAAATGTTCTGTGTTTTTATTCGCTCAGTGCCAAATTTAAAGAAATGTTAGACTTCAGGAAATGTTACAATAACTAAATCTATAAATATAAAAAATGTAAAGGACTAATAACTGTTTCACTTTGTATTTAAAGCTGCAGGACGCAGAAATATCTCAGCGCTTTTTCGCCTCTTTTAGCTCGAAAATAATCACCAGCTGATTTTCTCAGGAGAGTTTGGAAAGTAATAAGAGTCGGATTAAATATCGACACAAATGTTACTCTAGAAAAAACAGATCATGTTGTATTTGTAAATGAAAGCACTGCTCTACCGCCCCCTAGTGGCCTGGAGTCTCTGTAGCAGCTTTAAATGCTCAAAGTAGACGCTTTTCTGTGATTTTTCTTTTTATATTATTACTATTAAACACTTGTATGAGGTGAAAAAAGATTCTTCTGTGAAAGTTTCCATGAGGGAAACGTAACAATGGATGAAACCTTTAGATAAGCTCTTTGTGACGTGACGCAGCTGTTGTTGTTTCTGTCGACTGCACAGGTTTACTGATGTGGAAATGTGATACTCTGTGTGTGACTGCACTTATATCTGTTCTTTTTTATTACTCTGTACTGTATTAATGTCAGTAAAGTGTCTGATAATCATTTGCTCTGAAAATTATTTCAATAAAACCAAGTTGTTGAGTGAAATGATCGAAAAGACTCAAGCGTTCTTTTTCCCAGGGAATGACGAGCCTTTAAGAGAGAGCTGCTAAAATACTGGGGATAAAATGAGGATTTTTAAAGCTTTAATCGTATAAAGATTCTATATGTGCATTTTAGTCTTGATCCAACCTTTTACATGAGATCTATTCAGGTTTGAATTTCTCAAAACTCGTCAGCTTCTGTCGTTGTTTGTGGCCGTGTCGATTAAGTCAAGAAATAATTTTTAACAACTTTTCATCATCAATGTGTCTAAAATGGGAAAATGAAAAATGAAGATGATCCAAAACAAAACTGTGGGAGGAGTTTGGTCAAATATGAACCCTGCAAGTGGGAAAATTCAGACTTTCACGTCAATTTTCCAAACTTCCTGTAGAGTTTTTACCACAACATTTGATATTTTTGTGCAGGTGTCAGCATGGTTGATGTGCACAAAAAAATTTCATGCATATGGGAATTTGTCAAGAAATTTGGCTTCTTTGCATCTCATAGTCAAAGACGTCACTGCAAACAATTCCAGACAGGTCGTCCTCACCTTCATTTATCGATCATGGGGGGGGAATTGGCGCAGATTTGAGTGAAGAAATGACCCGAGTCTATATGGAAACAATCGTTATTTCAGTAAAACTTCACGAAATATCCAAGATTCAGTCCACTTAAACCCAAAAAATTGTGACATGTAGGTAGCATTAAAGGAAAAAAAAGTGCTGGAGTTTGACGCCATAGTAACAGAGATAGAGAGAAATCAAGCTGTATAGTTTAACAGCTGGAAAAATGGCGTTAAAGAGTCAGAAAAACCAAATCTGCATGGAAATCACTGCAGCCGTCAGCAGTTTGGATGTGACAAATCAAACAACAGCAGGGTTTAAACATTTCATTTACACATCCTTTGTTTATACTTTCATTAGTTAATGTGATTTCCTTTTATTAATGGCCCCAATATTGTCATTTATTACCGTTCATGTCCAGAAACACGGAAAGATCGCTGTTAAAAATGAACCTGAATGCGTCACAGAATGAGGAGTGAGTGGAGCACCTACCTGCACCATGTCCGATACAGATATTTAAATATTTACAAAACACAGAACTGCAAAGTGTTAAACCTAAAAACTGGTTTATTCATTTTATTTGTGTCATTCTGTCACTTGGCAAAGAAGTTTGTCACTTATGTGCAATTATGCATAATATTGTTTCAGAGTGAATAAATATTCTTCATGGTAAAATCCTGGAATGGTGAGAGGATTTGAGTGAACCCTCAAATCTGATAAAAGTCGATCTGTGCTTGATGGTCAGCAGCGTACGCCCGTTTTCTAATGAAGGCCATTATTATCAGAATAAAAAAAAGAACCATATGAGAATTCTTAAAGTGAACCCCGACTGTAAGGACTAACAGGCATGAATCTGATTAAATGTTTGTCTCAAACTAGAATTTGTTGTTAAAGACATAACGAATTGGTTTTTCTTTCAAAAAATACAGTTTAAAACAGTTTCTATCCTTCGGGCGCAGCCATTGTTTTACTGCAGCAATGCATTCTGGGTTGATGACGTAGATTGGTTGCTTGGTGCCGAGCATCTGGATTTGGCCGTTTCCTCACTACTAGTCGCCGTAAGTCACGAGGTTTGAGGAGGGAAAAAAACATAATAATGCCACATGTGGCTGCTTTTGGGTGCACTTTTCAGTCCAAAGGAAACAAGGAGACTGATGTTAGTCTGCACAGCTTCCCAAAAGACAAGAAAAGAAGGAAGTTGTGGGAAATGGCTTGTGGGCGTAAACAACTTCCCATGGAGCCGCGGCTATGTTCTGGCCACTTCTCCCCAGAAGCATTTGCTGCATTTAGCCGGCCCATGCTGATGAAAGAGCTGACAGGTGTGGGTCATTATAAACGGAGACTAAAGCCAAATGCTGTGCCGACTATTTTCCAACACAAACCCACAAAACTTCTTCTGGAAACCACTGAAGTCCGCTCCAGGACTTATATGATCCTGTATGAGATCCAGCCCGGTGCAACCATATGACGTCACTACCCAGACGTTATTGCGGTGTAAACAACAATGGCGGCCTACAGGGGAAAATATTTTTTCAAATTCTATACAAACTAAGATATTTTGAGAGATTTTATTGAGATTTTTGGTAGCCAGGGTTCCTTTTAACCACAGCTAACAGGGTCACTTTTCAAACCGTTACACCGGCTGCTTTGTCTCTGTGAGATGAAACTGTTCATGAGGGAAATGTTTTCGAAAGTTCACAGTATAAACCGCATCATAAAAATGTTAAAAGAGTAAAATCACGAGTGAAAATGTCGTGGACCTCGACTTCAGGAGTCAGAAACATGGAATCTGTTTCATCCTTCGTTCCTTGTTTCTGCTTTAAACTTCATTTGACGCCACGTGACCGCTGTCACTGAAACGCCGGAGCGAATTGCTTCTCTGCGGCGTGCACGGGCATGTGGCGGCGCAGGTGGCTGCCGGAGATGAAGGTCTTGCCGCAGCACGAGCACCTGAACTGTTTACAGTCCGTGTGCACGCTCATGTGGACCTTTAAAGACCCGGACTGAGCGAAGCGTTTCCCGCAGTGGACGCAGCGGTAGCGTTTCTCCCCCGTGTGGACGCTCTGGTGGCGTTTGAGGTTGCTGGAGTCCGAGAATCGTTTCCCGCAGAGCGCGCAGACGAAGGGTTTCTCGCCCGTGTGGACCCTCAGGTGCGTCTTCAGATTCTTCAAGCACGCCAGAGTTTTCCCGCAATAGTTGCACGCAAACGCCTTCGCCGTACCGTCCAAGCCGACCGGAGGCCTCTCCTTCCTCATGAGCGCGTTCTGTCTCATCTCTTTCCTCGTAGAAGCCAGCGGCGCCCTCTGCTGGTCGTTCTGTAAACCCGCCGTCACAGACTGACTCATCTCGCCCACGGTGAACGGGAAACTGCTGCTGCCAGAATCCGACGCAGCTGAAACCGTCTCATTGGCGTTCAACGCGTAAGAGCAGCTAGGGTCCTCGTGCAAGGGATTCTGGGTAATTAACGAGCCGTGCTGAAGCTGCGGCTCGAACATCATACAGTCATAACTGCTGCTTTCTGACATCTGCGCAGCGTTTGGCGTTTTCTGGACGGACACGGAGGTGGAGCTGACTTCTTCACTCGCCCACGCGAGAGGCGAAGTGGCGTGTTGGTCCTCTACTTCCTGTTTGGTCTGTGGGGGCGGGGCTTGAGGCTCTGTTTTCTTATCATCAACTGTGCAAAAAGAAAGAAAAACAAATTATTGCACCTGCTCTCCACTCACACATCTCCCTCCTGCTTCTTCTCGCCACAAACGCCGATAAAAACAAACTGGACTCACTGTCCGGTCCAGACTGAGTCCAGGATTCGTCGTCGTCGTCGTCCTCCACTTTGATCACCGCCGCCGCCAGTTTGATCGTCTCGTCTTCAGCCGGCTGGAATCAGAGGGAGACGGAAAGCGTGAAGAGGTGAAGAAGTGAAAAGTGAGACTGAAACGGGACAAGAAGGAGAGCGCCCTCTACTCACCGCCTCCTGCGCGGCGTCCCGACCACCGTCCGAAGAAGGAGTGATGTCACCGCTTCGCCGAGACTCCAGGGTGGACAATTTATTCCCAACTGTTTCACCTGGAGGAGCAGAGTCATAACAAAAACAGTCATATTTTTTTTACGTTTAATTTTATTTAAAAAAGCAGAAGCTACCAAAACTGCAGTTCCTCAAGTGTCCACTAGAGGCTGGATCCAAAAGTGAGTCCGTCCCAATAGAAACCCTTATTAAAAAACTTAACGGCAGAAATAAACATGTTCACAGCAACTTTGTACTGGACGTATCAGTAATTAGGGGCGTGGCCTCTTTGATTGACAGCTAACTGCTGGTTGACTTACTGTACTTGATTTCTCAGATGTATTTCTTTTCTTATTTTTTTTTTATTCAGAAACTGGGGAATTATTCGTATTTCTAGTGTTTTTTACAGCACTAACGAGCAGAGCCTGGAAAATATTTGTTACTAACTTTTTTTCCCTTGTACAAGTTACCAACCCAGTGATAATAAAGGGTTCAGCTAAAAATCAAATACAAGTGATTTGTAGAGATATCAAATGAGATCTTGACTTTTTTTCTTATATATCAAGTCTGTTTTCTGAAGAAAGCCGTATCCCTTTTCTTATCCCGACATAAAGAGTAAAATGAAAAAAAGAGATGAGGAAACGTTACGTCAGAAAGTACGTCAATTATTCGTACAAATGTCAGCTTTGGGCCTCCGTACTAAGGGCAAGTCTTTTTGTCTGCATTTGTTCTCAATTTCATGCATAGAATAATAAAATAAAGGTCGCAATGTTTCATAAAATTAAATAGCAGTCTTTCTTCTTTTTTTTTTTTTTTTTAATTTCAAGAGTGTACAGCTTTTTTTTCTGCGTCAAACTGTTGCCCATAATGTAAGAAAAACTGAGGAAAATGACAAGAACCTTTACCGCGGCTAATAGATCAATTATATGCAGAAATGTCCACTTTGGGCTTCCGTACAGAGGGCAGTTTTCATGTCAGTGTTTGTCACCAGCTTGGAAATCACATCTTTGAACTTCAAGATGTGGTTCACTAGATTTAAAAGCATTGAAATAGTTTTTATATGAGTGTAAAAATTGAAAAAACATAATTTGTTCCTTTAAAAATCTTTGTTTTGATTATTCTGAAGGACGCGCGGTGTGAGCGGCAGATGATAAATAAAACACAGACTCAGTCTCCTCAGTTTTACTTTAAAACAGGGTCAGAAACGCCTCCCCCTGGGGGGTGCAGTCAGGTTTGGTGTTACCTTGGAGATTTCCGCACCTCCTGGGCTCGGTTGCGGTGTGATGACCCTGCAGCTGAGCGCGAACGCGGCCGCTACCAAGCAACAGCGCGGTGCCGCTGGCGGTGGACGCGGCTCTCAGCGCGGTGCCGCTGGCGGTGGACGCGGCTCTCAGCGCGGTGCCGCCGGCGGTGGACGCGTCTCTCAGCGCGGTGCCGCTAGCGGTGGCCGCGGCTCTCAGCGCGGTGGCCCGGGCCGCTCTGAGCTCCATGAGCCGCAGTTTTCTCCGCAGAACCTCGTTCTCTTTGCGGCTCCTGGAGATCTCCAGCTGCAGCACCGAGTACCCGCTGTCCACCAGCTCACAGATCTCCGCCACGGCCGTGTTCGCCAGCACCTCCATGATGGAGGCGAGCTGCGTGTGGAAGGCGGCGGCGGGGGACATGGTCTCTGCGGGTCCACGGTCTCTGCGGGTCCACGGACACGGGAGAGTCCAGAACAGCGGGTCCAGACGGTCTGGGGTCAGGGGCAGACTCAGAAACCACAACCCCGAGGTTTTAATTTTCCACACTGAAGCAGAACAGGAGTAAACAGAGCAGAGAGCAGCCGGAAGTGATGACACGCGACAACAGACCATAGACTGTATAAAGACACTTACACTGCACATGCGCAGTAGATCTTTGCACGATTAGCGTTCTGAAAATCTGTAAACAAACTTAAAAACATTAAGTTTTTTATTTTCAATAAAAGCCCTAAATGGAGAGCGAATTTATTCTGGTTTACTTATTTGTCCATTTTATTTATGATATATATATATATATATATATATATGTAAAATATTTATTTTTTGATAACTTCCATATAAATTATGTTAATTTTTTTCTTGACATATGGGAGCCCAGTCGCGCCAGATATAAAAGAAAAAGAAAAACCAAAAAACGGAAAATTGGCTTTGGATTATTATTTTTTTCTTTTTTTTTTTGTAGATTAAATAAAGTGAAAAGTTTGGGATTAAAATCAAATTTTGATTAAACAAGTCAATTTATGAGAAAACAGAAGTTAAAATCTTGAGAAAAATCTTTTGTGAAAAAGTAAAAAATCGAAGTAAATAAAGAGAAAAAAAATTGAGATGAAGTTAAAAATATGAGGAAAAAACTCTGAATTTGGAGTTAGTAAGCTTGGATTTTGAGGGGAAACATTAAAAAATTTGAGAGAAAAAGTCCAAATTATGAGATAAAAATGAAAAGTTTGAAAATAGTCAAGAATTGAAAAAGAAATGAAATTTTTGAGATGAAGTTACATTTTCTTATAAATTAAATGGGGGGGGGTATCCGTTTTTGGCTTGGTAGAACTTGATACATGGGAGCCAATTTGCTCAAGTAATAATAATAATTAAAAACAAAACAAAACAAAAGGAAGAAAGAAAAAAATATTGGATTTGGTTTTTTGGCAGCAGTTAAAATTTTGAGTTTATAGTTATATTTTGAGCTTTTGAAACCCAGTTATGTGTAGATAAAAGTTAAAATTATGAGGAAAAAACTCAAAATTTAGAGATGAGTGAAATCTATGAAATATGTTAAAAAAAGAAAAATGAGAAAAAGATCAAAAGATTTTGAGATGAAAGAAGTCAAAAATTTTGACTTTATATTTCTAAATTTCAACTTAATATTTGGGAAAAAAATCTCATGAAAGCCATTTTTGCATTTAATGTTTTAACTTGCAGGAATGGGTTTTCTATATGGACATCTGTCTTTGGGGTCACTTACCATCTTGTCAGTGTTTTTCTTCTCTCTGAAGCACATTTTAATTTCTTTGAAGATATATTTAAATAGTTTTCCAGGAGAAAAATGGTTTTCCCAATATTCAGAATGATAGGATTTTGGTATTTCTCATCATTTATTGCTCAAACACTGATTGAAAACTGGGTTTCTTTAGACCTGAAACCAGTGATGCATCTTTTAAATCAGCTTTATCTCACCAAGCCTGAGCGTCAGCAAATAACCTCGATTATTGAACAGAAAAATATCATTTTGATCTCGTTTGTACGTCCTGTCACTTCCAGCAGCTCGTTTTAAATTCCCATCAATATGAATTCATGTGAAATAAAGCAAACATTTCTTTTAATATACAAGAAAAACATATTAGAAAGCGTTTTATTAACGAGGGAAGACACAAAGAAAGTGTATGTGACCCAAACAGGATTCTCACTTTTTTTTTAAATAACTTAATGTTTTATAAAATCTGTGCATCAGGCAGAAATATCAGGTTAAATTTGTTCTTCAGTCTCATTTAAAAGTATTTAAAAAGGTAAAATCACCACTTTTTGTTAAAACAAACTCAGACATTTTGACTGAAACTGATTCATGGATCGTTTAAACGTTCGCTCCGTCTCGTTCAGAAATGTCAGAATTGGACGAATAAACTTTTCTGTCTTTATAAACTCGATCGTTCTCAGAGCAGGTTGATGTAACTGGTCACTCAGGGACGTTTGGGTGACACTTCTCCATGTGTAACTTGAGGCTGTATTTGACGATGAAGCTGCGTGAACAGTGCGAGCAGGAGTACGGCCGCTCGCCCGTGTGGACGCTCATGTGCGACTTGAGGTGAGCCGACTGCGTGAACTTCTTCCCGCACTGGCTGCAGCTGAACGGCCTCTCGCCCGTGTGGATCCGCATGTGAACGTCCAGGTTCTGGGAGGTGGCGTACGTGCGGTTGCAGATGGAGCAGATGAAGCGTTTGATTCGCGGGCCGACGCTCGCCTGCGACTGCTCCCTGGAGAGGGCGTAGTTCATCATGTCGGCCTCGTCGTACTCGAACGCAGAGTTGCTGCCCTCGGAAAGCTGACAGTCCGTCGACGTGGAGCCGGAGATGCTGATGAGTTTGAGCCCGAAAGCGTCGGCGTCGATGTTTTCGCTTTGGTGAAACTGAGCGTAAGTCTGAGACTGCGGCTCCATCAGAGCGCCGCCCCCGAAGTACGCCGTGGGTCTGTTGGCGCTCGGAGGGACCATGGTGCACTCCTGGTGGACCAGCTGGACGTCCGGGTCCATCTGTGAGGAGAATGAACAAACGGGCTCGCCGGCGTCCACGGAGCGAGGAGAGTCCAGGGCGAAGACGCTTTTCTGCGTCCCTGAAGCTTTCAGAGCGAGCTGCTCCGACGACAGTTTCATCTGAGCGTCGTCCTCTCGAGGCCACGCCCTCTTCACGCTGCGGCTCAGCGGGGGGGAGGTCACGCCCTCTCTGGCGGCGCCGCCTCCTCCATCAGACGACGCTTTGTTTCCTGAAAGAAAAGATTTGACGTGGAGTTAAACAATTTATCATTTTCTGATCAAAATCACAATTTCAGACATGATCATGTGATCGTCATCAAAGCTGCTGTTTGTTTTTATTAACACTTATTTAACTTTTTTTTTTATTATTGTTTTGTATTTTATTAATCTTTTTTTAACTTGAAACAATTAAGGACATTTTGCACTACTTATTTTTAAAAGTTAAGATTCAAAGATGGCTCGTTTTGTTCTTCAGTTGTTAAACTAAAATTACAATTAAGAATTCAGGTTTAGAAAAAGTAAGAAATATATTTAAAGGTTTGACTCAGAGTTTTGAGAAAAACAAAAATTCAAATAATTATCTCAAAATCTTTTTTTCCTCTAAAAATTTTTCCTTTTATCTAATAATTTTGTCTTTATTTCTCATCATTTTGGTTTAAATATTGGAATTTTCACTTTTTATATCAAAACTTCAACTTTCTTTGTCATACAATTATTTCAAAATGTTGATGTTTGATCTCAAAAGTTTGACTTTTAATCTTTGACTTTTGTTTTCATCTTAAATTTGTAATCTTTAATGTGAAAGTTTAGACTTTTTTTCACACAATGTTGGATTGATTTCTTGAAAGTTTGAATTATTTTATTCCAATGTTTTGATTTTTATCTCAAAAATGTTCTTTTTAATCTAAGACTTTTTTCTTTGTTGTTAAAGTTTAACCTTTAATGTGAAAGTTTAGACTTCTTTTCACATAGCGTTGAATTAATTCCTTAAAATTTTGAATTATATCTCTCAACTCAACTCAACTTTATTTATAGAGCACTTTAAAAACAACCATAGCTGAAAACAAAGTGCTGTACACATATGAAGAAACACTGAAACAAAGATAAAAAATCACATATACCACACTTAAGTTATTGTTTCATTGTTCCTAAAAACAAAACAATAAGTAAAACAATAACTAAAAACAAACCATAAAACCCTAAAACAGTCGAGTCTCATGGTGGGTTAAAAACCAAAGGAATATCTCAAAATATTTACTTTTTGTCTCTTTTTATCTTAAAATATTGACTTTTATTAAAAAGTTAGAAAACAATTCTTCCCTTTAGTTTTCATCCTTGCATTAGAGTTAACGCTTTTGATGTTTTGATGTAATTTTCTGTCAAGTTTGTAAATGTTTCTGAACATTGTGAAAGCATCTGTAAAAATAGATTCTGAAAAAAAACAAGCCCTAAATGATAAATATTCAAAAAGCCTTTGACTTTTGTCTGAACCCACAGAGAAGCACGACTTTACTTTATAGGGAAAAATGAAACCACAGCTTTATTAACTTTTTGAATCCAAGAATAGAAGTTTGGAGACATTGAAAATATTAATTTTGCACAAACAGAGTCTCGGCTGATTTGACTCTTCATCTAAAAATGGATTTCAATAAAGTTGAGTTGACTTTTCCTCTCGTAGCTGCGTTCCCACTCACCTTCCTCAAAGGTTTCGCCGCCGTCAGAGTCTTCGTCTTTGATCAGCACCACGTCTGGAAGCTGAAAGATCAAATTCACAGATGAGTCAGCGTCTGCAGGAAAATGTAAACATGATCAAACACAGAGTTAAAGAAGCTTCCAGAAAGGTGACCGAGCTGAAAGCGTCTCCTGAGCTCTGATTGGCCGACTCGTCTTTATAGGTGAAGTCTGAGCGAGATAACTCCGAGATGAAATCATCTCTAACTTCAGACTGAGATACTGAAGCTGGAAATCACTTCATTATGAGACTGTTTCTGTTTTTAATCCTTTTATCTCCAAATCTTCATTTCAGAGCTTCGCTTCTTCGAGATAAGAACATAATGAACGAGTTATCAGGAAAACACATCATCCCCGGGAACAAGACGGAGATAAAAGTGATGGAAAAAGAGGTTATCTTTAGATAAAGGCGTCTGGGGCGCGGACTGAGCATGTGCAGCAGCGATAAGGAAACAATAAGCTGGGATTCACTTTCATTGGAACCAAACGCTTCCTGTGCCGACAGTTTTTGATTAAATCCTTTCACATCTGCAGCCAAATAAGAAAACGTGATGTCTCAATTAAAAAGATCATTTCTAAGGCGCTCACTGCAATAGAGACGGAGCCGAGGATCTTACTTTTAAAACTGGTTTTAAATATCACATAATAATTGTTCCAAGTACTAAAAATCTAATATAAATCAAGATTTAAGAAATGGATGGTTGGACACCCCTGGAAAAAATGTCCAAAAAGATAAAGAAAAATAAAATCACAGTGTCTGTTTAAAATGGATTCATACAAGTCTTGGGATTTTTTGTTTTGCAGTTTTTAAGGTAAAAAAATCAATTTATTTTTCCCAATATAAATGTTTCATTTTAATCTTCAAAGCAAATTTCGAAAAGAGAGTTTAAACAGTTGGTTTCAAGATATTGCTGCTAAATTAATCTTAAAAATTTACTCATATCTGATGTGAATTGTCAGGGGAAATATGACCTCTGATATAGTCTATAAGCATCAACATTCAACTTTTTTAGGCGTTACAACGTGAGTTGGAAATCGCAAAAATCAGTCATAGAATCAGAATTTATATCAAAGCAGCACCCAATAAATCATTAGAGTATAAAATCAGGAAAAAAAAGTGTATTATCTCAGCCCCAATTCTAACATATAGAAATTCAACTTTAATTTTTACTGATTAAATTGTATGTTATAAATGTAATTTTTTATTAAGCAAGGTCAGGAGAATTGTGCTTGTATCATTCACATTTCTAACTCTTGAAATTTTTAAAATATTTGGCATTTTAAATTTTTTTTGGCCCATTACATGAATGGAGATGATCTATCACCATGGAAACCACACAGCTGATGATGTCATAAGAGCTGGAGTGAATGAATAGGTTACAGCATCAAGCAGTTGTTGGAGATAATGCCTTAATGTCAAAATGCAGCTCAGCATTTGCTGGAAGGAAATGCTTCAGTGTTGAAATGCAGCTCAGCAGCACGTCGACATTCCTGTTTACCTCTTCCCGCACCTCCACCGCTGCCCCCGCCTCTCCTCCAGGAGCAGCTGCCGCGTCTCCGCCGCCGCCGCCGTCTCGGTGCCGCTGCTCCTGCGGTGCGATCTCCGCGACCGGAGCGGCCCCCGGCTCCGTGGCCTTCCCCCCGCGGACCACGATGGACTCGATGAGGTGCAGCTTCTTCCTCAGGTCCTCGTTCTCCTTGTGGCTGCGGCTGATCTCCTTCTGCAGCGCCGCGTAGCCTTCGTCCACCACTTCGCAGATTTCCACCAGCGCCGCTTTGGTCAACGCGCCCATGATGACGGACAGCTGCTCGTGCAGGGCTCTGCTCGTTATAACCGACATGTCTGAGCGGGAGGGGGGCCGGGGGGGGACAAAACTGCTCCTCAGGGGGGCACACGGAGCTGTGACCGGCTCTGAAACACGCGGAGTGGGCAGCGAGTCCGTGGAGTCACCGTGTGTGGACGTTACCGCTGCGCGTCGACTGCTACAAAGGGACACAACGGTTTTTCACTTCCTGTCCGCTGCTACTTCCGGCTGCCTTCAGAATAAAAGTCTGTTTACATGAAATCACAATCAATATCTTCGAAAATAAGGACTGGACCGGATAATAAATAACAGGAGAGGTAGATTAGAGCCACAGAAAGATTTTTTTTTTTACTTCATATTTTACTACTGGATTAAAGTCGAAATTAATTATTTTACAACAAGATTAAAGTCAAAGTCAATTATTTTTACGACGAGATTAAAGTCAAATTAATGACAAACTGTGTATGCTCAGTGAGCAGAACATTTTAATAAAGTTTAATATTCCCTGCTAACTGCAGCACTCTCATCCTCGTTTCATTCTTCTTTTTCTACCTCTGATATGATCCTTTATTCCTTACCTACTTCCAAACGACTTTACTTCAACTTAAATCTCATAGGAAGATAATTAAATTCGACTTTAATCTCGTAGTAAAATATGAAGCAAAAAAAAATATATATATATATATATATATATATATATATATATATATATATATATATATATATATATATATATATATATATATATATTTTTTTTTTTTTTTNAAAAAAAAAAAAAAAAAAAAAAAAAAATATATATATATATATATATATATATATATATATATATATATATATATATATATATATATATATATATATATATATATATATATATATAGTCCTTATACTCCGTCATATTAGTGTAATTTTGGCATTATCTTACTTAAAAAAATTATTGGAGTCTTTTTTCCCCAAACAAGATTATTAAAAATGGGCCCCATAATTACAAGTCATCTATAAAAATCACTGNAGAACATTTTAATAAAGTTTAATATTCCCTGCTAACTGCAGCACTCTCATCCTCGTTTCATTCTTCTTTTTCTACCTCTGATATGATCCTTTATTCCTTACCTACTTCCAAACGACTTTACTTCAACTTAAATCTCATAGGAAGATAATTAAATTCGACTTTAATCTCGTAGTAAAATATGAAGCAAAAAAAAATATATATATATATATATATATATATATATATATATATATATATATATATATATATATATATATATATATATATATATATATATATAGTCCTTATACTCCGTCATATTAGTGTAATTTTGGCATTATCTTACTTAAAAAAATTATTGGAGTCTTTTTTCCCCAAACAAGATTATTAAAAATGGGCCCCATAATTACAAGTCATCTATAAAAATCACTGTTTTATCACAAATAAGCAATTATACTGTCTGGATTATGAAAAAAAAAAAGAAAAGAAACTTTATTCACCTCTGACTGTCTACTACAGTGTTTCGACTTCATTCTTGAAAACTTGAACTTATTTCTGCAAGGATAAAATATTATTCTTGCAACATTTCTACCTTACACCACTTTAACCTCATAATATTATTATTGCTTCTCTGAAGTCTGGGAAAGAGAAAAATGAAACTATATTTTGTTTGATTTTGATTTAGAAGAAAATGACCACTGACTTTATTCAAAAAATTTTAAAAGTCTAATCCAGAAAAAAAATCAGGATTCGTTCTGAGAATTTGAGACAAAATTATTTTCTGAATTCTAAGAAACAAACAAACACAAAAAAGCCTAATTTCAAGAAAGAAATGCAAATTCTGATTTAAAACAATCTAAGACAAGTTTTTTTTTCTTTTTTCCCAAAAAGCTGAGTAAAATGCGAAAGAACAGAAATTCAACCATGAATATGGAGGAAGAGAAAAATTCAGAACTCTGAGGGAAGTTTAAGTTTTTTGGATCAAAAATTTCTAGGAGGAAAGTCAGAATTCCAGTTTTGTTAGAAAAGACTGAGAAGAAACAGAATTCAATCTTTGAATCTGATGAGAAAAGAATCAACGAATCCTGATTGTTTTTAAAGAAAATTGAGAAACTTAAAAAAAAAACGATTTCTGGAGAAAGTTAGGACGAAAAAACTAGGATAAAGAGTTATATTTCTGGTTTTATTCTAGAAATCTTAGACAAAATGTGCCCAAAATTATGAGACAAAAAAAGCAAATTCTGAGAAGAAAGGAGCTTAATTTCAGACAAGCGGGTGTAAAAATCTTCATTTCTTCTGCTTTGAAAACATTTTGTGGATGAAATTAAGGTCAAATATAGAAGAAGAGAGAAACAGTTTATCCAGAAATGCTCCTTTATTTTCAGATAAACATTCACATGCTTCTCACAGGCGTCTGTTCTCGTTCTGAGGTAAGTAAAAGTTAAAAATAAGTTCATACAGTCTGAGAAAACTAAAAAAAAGTCATAAGAAATGAAAAAGTTTCCTCTGAACAGAGCGAGCGTCAGAAGATCTTTGAAGAATTAAAACCGTCCCGTGGCGCTCTGATGCGTCACAGTTTTCTCTGAGTCCACGGCGTGCTGAGTTTTCAGTTAAACGTCCATTTGATGATGTTTCTGCTGATGGATCCTCAGGTTCTGTTTCCCAGCGAATCGTTTCCCACAATGCTCGCAGGCGAACGGCCGCTCTCCCGTGTGCACGCTCTGGTGCGTCTTCAGGTGACCCGACTGCGTGAAGCGTTTCCCGCACTGAGCGCAGCTGTACGGCCGCTCGCCCGTGTGCACGCGCATGTGCGTGTCCAGACTCCGCGCCGCCGTGAAGCTCTTCCCGCAGTAGCTGCAGAAGAAGCGTCGGTCCCTGCAGTACCTGTTCAAGTCCAGGGGGTCCAGTCTGGATCCAGACAGACCCAGAGTCATGGGGAACGCCGTGGCGCTCAGGTCCGAGACTTTGTCCAGGAGCGTGGACCTGTGAGGGAGCGGCATCATGCTGGGAAGGCTCTGATTGGTCCAGGAGGAGCAGGGGTCCAGCTCTGCGTCGTAGGAGAGCGAGCTGATGAGCGGCGCCGCCTGTTTCAGCTCCGAGGGGCCAGGGAACGCCCCCCTGGACTCCTCACAGTCCGACTCTGAAGCCAAATCCAGAACCACGTCCGGGCTGCTCTCAGCGCCCCCTACTGGACCAGGAGACCCCGGTGCACTGTGGGATTCTGAGGGTCTGTCCCGGTCCGGATCCCACGGCTTTGGCTCCGCTGCAGGGTCAGAGGTCATCCTCCTGAAGGGGCCCGCCCCCCCGACCTCTGCTCCTTTCAGAAACACAAACCCAGAAACAGACATCAACCCTTCAGAAACTGGTTCAGCGCCAAGATTGAAAAGTGGAATATACCTTTATATGGGTCAATGAGGTGACGTCCCCTTTTTTTGTGTCTGAGTGCAATATTTCCTTCCATCATGAATTGAGTATTTCATCACATGTATTTCTTTATTCTATGAAACCTGTGTTATTTGAACACATCTTTAAACTATTAAAATATAACATGTTTTTTTGTGTTTTGGTTCCTCAAACCCCCAAAATGTCAGGTGGTGCAACCGTCCTGACAAGTATCCACAGTAATTAAACTCTAAAAATTGAATGTCACTTATTGTAAATGGAAATTAAAAATACAGTGGCATTANAAAAAACTTTTGTCCCGTAATTTTCACCTTGTCAAATGTCAGGGTGGTGCAACCGTAACATTAGACTTTTATTTTAAAGTGAAGAGAATAAAACAGGAAACAGGAAACTGCATCAGCCAGAGGAGCCCAAATGACATTTGTGACCAAGTGGAAAAGTTTGTAGATTTCTCTGAAATACTGATAAAAAAGGTTTTTTCACTTCATTGGTGACTGGAACAATTTCCATGTCAGGTGGTACAACCAATGTAATAATGTGAAATGTTATTTTAACATCAAATCATTTATCTTATTCAGCCTGGCAGTTTTCCAGATACCACTTTCATTCTTGCTGTCACTCCAAAAAAAAGTTCTGTGACTGAAGAGAACACCGTCTTACCGGCTTCGCTGTGACGCAGTTTGTCCGTGTCGTCACCGTCGACCTCCTCTTTGGTCATTTCCTCCTTTATCACGACCACGTCGGGGTCACACGGCTCCTCAGCTGCAGCCGAAGAATCCTGACGGAGGAAGCAACGACGAGACAAAAACAGTTTCACAACGTTCAGAACAATGACTGTATATAAAATAAACAGCGTGGCTCTGCCTGTCACCGTTCTACGTTTTTGAAGCCAAAAAACCCCGTTTCTCTAGCCGCCATTGTGCAGCCAGAGTCTGCGCAGTAGAGAATTTCCGGAGGAGCCAAGTAAAAAAGAGAAATAAAAATATTTATTTCTCCTTCTTCAGAAGGTTTAGTCTCCTTTTGGCTCTTTCCTGAAGTTTCTTATATCCCCGATAAAAACTACTCACGAACGGCAGCTGTCAACTATCGTAAAACGAAACTTATAACACGGTTTTTAACGTCCAATAACTAATGAGAAACTAACCTCAGAAAAAAAAACACCTGAACACCATGCAGCCAGATGACATCATCATACCACCTTAGAGTAAAGATGAGAGAAACGTTTCTACGAGGTATCGTAATTTTTTAAAGTTTCCCCGGCTCATATCTGGAATACATGGGGAGGCGGGGCTTATGACCTATACTGCAGCCACTGTGGTCCCCCGCCCCGAATACTGGATATGACGTCGGTCTGTGGTCCCCCGCCCCGAATACTGGATATGACGTCGGTCTGTGGTCCCCCGCCCCGTTATGACCTATACTGCAGCCAGACACCAGGGGGCGGGGCATCTGCTGGAAGCTTCAGTTTGAGCCGAACGTCGTTACGTCCACTCATTATACAGTCTATGGTTCAGAGTAACAGCGACCAGGAAATAAACTCTGAATCTTACACACGCCAACAGAATCCAGCAGGTTTATCACTTTGTTCTCTCACCTCTCTGGCTGCAGGACTCAGCTCTATCGTCACCTCTGCCACCGGGACCCGTCCACTTCTTTTAACGTTTGTTTTAGGCACTTTGGTCACAGCTCCAGGCTGAACGGCATGTTCTGGAAGAGAAACAAAATAAGACTTATGTTTAAGAGCTCCCTGAATCTGTTACTCTGTTCTAAAAATACTATCTGGTCAAGAGATGACTGTTGCTGAAATGATGTCATCTCTTGACCAGTTTGTGACACATTTGAGGCGTGGGCCTCAAACACCAAGGTCTATAACTCCACCCCAGGCTCACTTGAGTTAGTGCCTGACTTCAAAAACCAAAATTTTGCACTTACTTTTACTTTCTGACGACTTTCTACGTTTTATGTCAATTTTCAACCCTTTATACCAATTTTTGCTGTTTTTTGACCACTTTGCTACCTTGAGCTTAATTTTATCACTTAGATAGATAGATAGATAGATAGATAGATAGATAGATAGCGCTCCAGTTATCATTTCCACTCTAATTTATAGGCTGTTTTATCCTTTTATTACCTTATTTATTCACTGCTATATTTCATTGTTGTTTTTATCCTCTATATTGTTCCTGTTTGCTCTTTTACTCCTTCTCACCTCTGGTCCTCATGGTCTCATCATAGGGTCTTGCACTGCCTGAGTTTTCTTCTCTTTTAATTCTGATAGGTCTGTATGATTATTAATTTTTATTGTTGCTTGCTATTTGATTCACTGTTTGTTTGTTTGTTGTTTGTTTGTTGATTTTGTCCCTGCTGTATAGCACTTTGTGAACTGTTGTTTTTAAAGGTGCTCTATAAATAAATTTATTATTATTATTATTATTATTATTATTATTATAGAGAGTTGGTTTCAAGTGGAGAGCCGAGTAAAATGTTCTGATCTTGAAAAGAGGACGAACTTCCCATCTGTGCCGTTCAGTTTCTAGCGGACTCTGATTTGTTTACATGAGCTTTAAGTAATTAATTCCACTCATAAACCTCAAACAGCTTTGTTATAAACATTAATAAGACACCAAACTGCCCTGAGGCCCGGGGACCCACCGGTGGTGAAGTCCATCAGCCCCCCGTTGGTGGCGTTTCCCCGGGCGATGATGGACTCGATCAGCCCCAGTTTCCTCCGCAGCGCCTCGTTCTCCTCCCTCCGCCGGGTGATCTCCACCTGCAGGACGGCGTAGCTCTCATCCACCAGCCCGCAGACCTCCGTCACCGCCGCCTTCGCCAGCGCCTCCATGATGGATGTCAGCTGGGAGTGAAACGTCTGGTAGGTCGTCATCTTTAAAAGGGGCGTTAAACCACAAGAACCGGGAATAAAAACACCATGAGATAAAAAAGTAGGTCCGAGGAAACAGGTGAGAGTCCGGGGAAGAGTCAGCGGTTACTGCGTCATTTCTAACGCCCACTAACACAGGTGACAGGTGAGGATGAGACAGATACTCTGATCGATGGCGGCTGTTTGTTGTCAGCCGGGTTTCTCCTCCTCACTGAGTCGTTCATCTACTTCCTTAGTTCCTCTTTCAAAATAAAAGCCCAAAGGCAGCGCAATGAAACTCAACCGTGCATCAAAACAAATCTCCGTGACGTCATCAATCGGTTTTTGGCTCAGAGTTTTGAAGCAGTTTGTCAGAGGGAGCTTCAATAAAATTGATGTAGAGTTTGTTTTAACCCTCTGATGCATGAATTATGTACGACGGAGTATTAAGGCCACAGTGAGGGAAAAAAATAGGGGGAGGAATTTTTTTTCCCCTCCTCCTCATCAAGTTAGTAAAGTCGAAATGGCAAGAATAAAGTCGAAATATAGTGTTGAGAATAAAGTTGAAATATCTACATCATATTTCAACTTTATTCTCAACATTATATTTCAACTTTATTCTCCACATTTCGACTTTATTCTCGACATTATATTTCAACTTTATTCTCGACATTTCAACTTTATTCTCGACATTTCGACTTTATTCTCAACATTTCAACTTTATTCTCAACATTATATTTCAACTTTATTGTCAACATTTCGACTTTATTCTCAACATTTCGACTTTATTCTCAACACTATATTTCAACTTTATTGTCAACATTTCGACTTTATTCTCGACATTTCGACTTTATTCTCAACACAATTTTTCAACTTTATTCTCGACATTTCAACTTTATTCTCGACATTTCAACTTTATTCTCAACATTTCGACTTTATTCTCGACATTTCAACTTTATTCTCGACATTTCAACTTTATTCTCGATATTTTGACTTTATTCTCAACATTATATTTCAACTTTATTCTCAACATTATTTTTCAACTTTATTCTTGACATTTTGACTTTATTCTCAACACTATATTTCGACTTTATTCTCAACATTTCGACTTTATTCTCGACATTTTGACTTTATTCTCAACACTATATTTCGACTTTATTGTCAACCTTTCGACTTTATTCTTGACATATCGACTTTATTCTCAAAATTTCGACTTTATTGTCGACATTTCGACTTTATTCTCGACATTTCAACTTTATTCTCAACATTTCAACTTTATTCTAGACATTTCGACTTTATTCTCAACATTTCGACTTTATTCTCACTTTATTCGCCCTAATACTTCGTCGTAGTTATGAAAGTCAGTGTCAGGTTTTTCCTTTGGGTGTTTTTATTTGTCTTAAGGCATGAAACAAAGTTTTCCCTTTTTTTTTTTTCCTTCAAATATTTGTAACAGAACATTCAACATAAAACAGTGTGAAATTCATGTAAATATGACTTTTTTTTTTTTGTTTGACTTCTTTTATTTTTTTTGGTAATTTTCATGAATAATCTTTTTTTAATACTTTGCGAAACATTATAACTCTCTTTCATCCATTTTAACACTGAATAATTTAAAGTTATTACACTGTTTTACCCTCAAATGTTTGTCTATAACTTAAAAAAAAAACAATTATATATATTTTGAAAAAGAATTGAAAACATTTTTTCAGGCCCTAAGAAGAATAAAAATATCCTGACACAGGTTAATATGAATTTCCACCACATGAACTATTGAATTTAGGAGTAAATAACATTTAAATAGGTGTTTACTGTAGTGACCACTATGCACCACAGGGTTAATATGGAAAAACACTTTTTCTCACATTATAAATCGTCTCTTTCAGGCAAAATTCTCAGAGGAAGACTGCCCTTTGTTGTTTTTTTGCAGAGAGTTAAAGCTATACATTCATACTCTGATAATATAGAAGTAATCAGGACTATGCAACTTGTAGTTTAATTTGATTTTCTGTCCCCCAGTGCTTGATTTGATGCTAAAAATGCCCATTTTTGCTTAAAGGTATATTTTGAGTGTTCATCCAAATGTGCATTGTTCTTTTGTACGTCGTCAATAATAATAATAAAATAAATTGTCAGGGGGAGCCCTGTTTAAAACGCGGACTGTAGAGTCGGTCTTTGAGGCTCCTCACAAACAGCCTCAAGGTGACTGTCACATAATTTTGATCATTTAATAATTTAATTTTTAACTGTTCAGAGGTTCAAAAGCCACCAGAGCTGTAGGAAAAAATATGTAGGTGTTGACTGCTCCCACTTTTAATCTTTCTGAGAACACATACACACACAAAAAATGGTGTTCCACAAGGTTCTACCTTCGGTCCTCTCGCCTTTGATTTCTGTATCAAAAATTTGTGTAGAGTAACATTTAGGTTTGGCCCAGGCAGGTCGGCCACTTTGTCTCAAAACACTCAGTCACCAGCACAGGAGACACAACGCGCAAAAAAAGCATGAAAAAGAGCAGATACAGCAGTACTTGCAACAATCTTCACAGCAGTTGCAGTCACAGCAACAGTTTCCAACAGCTTCAGGTTCCACAAACCGGGGATGAGGAGCTGGGTCGACGGGAGGAGCTAAAGAGCAAGAAGGAGCTGACAGTGCATCCACCAAATCTGCTAACATGGTGTTTTTCTCCAGGACAGGCCTCGGTTTGAAGGTTTTCCTACACTGAGGGCAGCTGTAAACTCTCTTCACATCTTCTGTGTCCCAGTGGATCTGGATGCAGCTCTTACAGTAGCTGTGTCCACAGGAAGTCGTCACCGGATCCTTGAGTCGATCCAAACAGATGGAGCAGGAGAGTCTCCCTTGGTCCAGTTGGTTTCCTCCCTGAGCCATTTCTCCTCTTTGTGGATATTCCCTGTGTTGGATCTTCGATGGGAACCGGCTCTGCTTGAAGACGTCTTGAAGTGAATGAGTTTGGCAGCTCTTCAGAGGACGCTTCAGAGTTCACTGCCAAGAGAAGACGGGAAATAGTGATAACAGGGACAAGCATGGGACTTTGCCCTCACCAGAACAGTATTCCATTTTAATCAGATCAAATTTTCTCTCTTGTGGTAAATTATTGATGTGTGAAAGCTCTAAACTGCTGAGTCATCCTGGAAATCCTGAAATACCTCATGACTTATATGGTTATGAGTTCCTTTACTTATCCGATCTGAGACCTCATCCAACCACGATTCAAGGGACAAGTTGAGGTTTCGGAGCAGAACTGGAACTTTAAAAACAATAGAAACCACTTAACGCCTGAAATAAGCTGCAGTCGTCTGCGTTTAATCTACGTTTGTAAACTCACACTGGCTGCGTGTTACGTCTAACAGACAGTTGGTGTTCCCGTGCTCCCCACTCCATACAGAGGTCTCTGTTCATTCATGTTGGTGAAGTTTTCACAATGTACAGAAACATTTACAAACTTGACAGAAAGTTACATCAAACCATTGAAACATCAAAAGCTTTTGAAAATAAAAACTGAAGGTAAGAATTGTTTCTGACTTTGAGATAAAAGGTCAATATTTTAATATGAAAAGTGGAAATTTTGAGAAATTAAGACAAAATTCTGAGACAAAAAGTCAATAAACTTCCAGAGTTTAAGAAATTAATTTAACATTATGTGAAAAAAGTCCAAACTTTCTCATTTAAGGTCAAAATTTTAAGATGATAAAAAGTTTAATTTTGAAATAAAGGCAGTTTTTGAAATAAAAGGTTGACATTTTGATATAAAAAGTCAAAATTCTAAGATTTAAGTCGAAATTATGAGAAATAAATACAGAGGCAAAAAAATAAAAAGAAGATTTTTCGATAAGTTGTCGAATTTTGACTCATCTCAAAACCGAACAGCCATTCCTGCTTTTTCTAAACCGGACTTTTTAATTTGTATTTTTAGTTATAAAAACTGAAGAACAAAAAGAACTTTCTTTGACTCTTAACCCTTGGATGCGCAACCTACTTATACCCACACTCTTCCACACGTGGGGTCAAAAAAGACCCCAATTGAAATCAATGGGGTTTTCAATAAACTGAGATGTTATCCTTCAAAATCTCTAAAACAAAGAGTTTTAATTTTTTCATATTCAAGGTATTCCTCATAAAACATGTTTGTGACATGAGGCCATTTGGATTTTTATTTATTTTTTCATTAATTTTAAGAAACATCTCAGTTAATTGAAAACCCCATTGATTTCAATTGGGGTCTTTTTTGACCCCACGTGTGGAAGAGTGGGGTAGTGATACAAAAACTGCAATTCCTTAAAATTAATAAAAAATTGAATAAAAATGCAAATGGCGTTATGACACAAACATATTATTTGAGGAATACCTTGAATATGAAAAAATTACAACTCTTTGTTTTAAAGATTTTGAAAAATAACAACCTGCGGGGTCATTCTTGACCCCACATGTGCATCTAAAGGTTAACTTTTTAAAAATAATGTGCAAAATATTCTTAATTGTGTCAAGTTAAATAAAATATAATCAACAACAATCTCATAGAAAAAAGGATTTTTCCAACAGTCTCACACTCAAAGACAGGTGTGAGTGAAACAGCTGATATAACAGATCCTGGGTCAGTCAGGAGCAGGAAAAAATCACAGCTTTAGCGAAAACATGATCACAGTGTTTGAAATTGCGATTACGATCAAAAAACGATAAATCATTCAGCCCTACTCTGTACTTTCCAAAGAGCCAGTTTAAAAAACAAATAACTAAAGTAACATAATCTGTTTTCCTCATCGGAGTATTTCGCAGTAAAATTCTGGGGGAAATATGAAGGAGACTCTTTTATAAACAGGTTTCAGATTTGTAAAAACTTTATGTCCTTCATAAAAACTCAGTGGCAAAAATAGAAAAATAATCTCTTTAGTGAGAGAATCAGGATATTTACAGCCTCATAAAACGCTTTCACAAGACGAGACAAACAAATCAAAGTCCACGTGATTACTGATTTATGAAGGATTCAAGGATTCAAGGAGTTTTATTGTCATTCATCACATGTAAACACGGATGGAACGAAATTAGGTTACCCTGGTCCTGGAGCAAGCATAATCATAGAAATGAGAATAATAAATATATAAATGGGTCAATGAGGTGACGTCCCCTTTTTTTGTGTCTGAGTGCAATATTTCCTTCCATCATGAATTGAGTATTTCATCACATGTATTTCTTTATTCTATGAAACCTGTGTTATTTGAACACATCTTTAAACTATTAAAATATAACATGTTTTTTTGTGTTTTGGTTCCTCAAACCCCCAAAATGTCAGGTGGTGCAACCGTCCTGACAAGTATCCACAGTAATTAAACTCTAAAAATTGAATGTCAGTTATTGTAAATGGAAATTAAAAATACAGTGGCATTNCCAATGTAATAATGTGAAATGTTATTTTAACATCAAATTATTTATCTTATTCACAAATAAAAGAAGTGAAACACACAAAATGAAAATGTATGAGTCACTACAGACACTTGAGAGATACTTGCCAATAATTTCACACAGAAAAAATAACAGGAACATATAAATATATTTTCATATATTTGGTTGCGCCACCTGACATTTTTGGGTGCTCAAATTGAAAATACTAAAAAATAATGAACCTAAAAACTTTGAAATGTTGGTCAACTACTGAAATCTGTTAGAAAACATAATTCTTCTCTCAGAAATATGTTTTAGACCCTCTTTTTGTCATTGACTCATATGTAAATATACAATAAAAAAGAGAATAAAAGAAGAACACAATCAAATAGCCTTTCATCAACATGAAGCAGTGAGAGGAAAATCCATCTGATGAATGAACAGAGAACGAGAGTTCGCAAGACACAAGTGATGGAGCAGTTTTAGTCTTTGGACTTGAAGATAAAACGTTCACAGACATAAACGTAGACGTAAGCGAGAGTTTCGTTTGGGTTTAGTGCAGGTAGGTTTGTTTTTTCACTCCACACAGAAGCAGCAACAGGTCAGTAATTCTCCACAGTCTTCACAGCAGCAGCAGCAGTCGCCACAGTCGCATTCACAGTCGCCACAGTCGCATTCACAGTCGCCGCAGCAGTCGTCTCCACAGCAGTCGTCTCCTCCATCTCCAGGTCCAGGATGATCAGGTCCAGGATGATCAGGACAGTGATGAGGAGGAAAGATGGGCGGAGGAGGTGAAGTGATGACAGTAGCCCACGCCATACCGTCCACTATTTCTGCCAGCGTCGAGTTGCCTGCAGGCTCCGGCCTCTTTGCAAAGACCTGTTTGCAGCGTGGACAACTATAACTCCCCTTCTCCTCCCCCTCTCTGTCCAAGTGGCTCAGGATGCAGCTCCGACAGAAGACGTGTCCACAGGAAGTGGTCACCGGATCCTCCGACAGGTTTTCACAAAGAGAACAGGAGACTTTCTCTCTGTATACTCCTCTTTGAGCCATTCTTCCAAGTGTCACACCGACTCTGCTTCTGAAGACTTCCTGCTGTGAACGCCCGCTTTAAAGCTTCAGATATGATGAGTCAGCGCCATAAAACCAGGGTGTGATCTTTATCACTTCCTGTTGCTATAAAGATTGAATCACATGGGACGACAGCACTTTACTCTCAACAGCCAGGTGTCAAATATCGAAATATTGTTTCAAACTTTGAGATAAAAGGTCAATATTTTAATATGAAAAGTGGAAATTTTGAGAAATAAAGACAAAATTCTGAGACAAAAAGTCAAGATTTTGAGATGAAAGTTAAGTTTAAGAAATCAGTTTAAGATTATGTGAAAAAAAGTCCAAACTTTCTCATTTAAGGTCAAAATTAACGTTAAAAACCGCGATATAAGTTTCGTTTTACGATAGTTGACAGCTGCCGTTCGTGAGTAGTTTTTATCGGGGTATATTCTTTGAAGTCCTTTCTCGGTTTTCCTCTGATTTGGAAGACTTCTTCTTCTTTATTTATAAAAATAAAGAGAAAAAATGAACCGAGGTGGCCTTTAAGAGATGACGCGTCTGAGACCGAGCACAATGGCGGCTAGAGAAACGGGGTTTTTTGGCTTCAAAATCGTAGAACGGTGACAGGCGGAGCCACGCTGTCTCTCATCCTTTTGCTGCAGTGACATAAAGACGTAATTTAGCTGCTGTGTGTTCAAGTCTTTTTTTTTACTGAGGAGTTGGTTTTTCATTAGTTATTGGACGTTGAAAATCGAGTCATACGTTTTGCTTTACGATAATTGACAGCTGGTTTTTTATCAAGAATATAAGAAACTTTGGGAGAGAGAGCCAAAAAGAGAAGACACCTTCAAAAGAAGAAGAGGAAATACATTTTTTTATTTCTTTTTTTAACCCGGCTTCATCGGAAATGGCTGCCAAATCCTGGGTTATTTTGACTTTAAAATCATACAACGGTGACAGGAGGAGCCACGCTGTCCTGACTATGAGTTTGACTCACACCTGGTAGAGCAGAATAGAAGAAGAAATCACAACAAGTTTTCATAAGACACAAGTGATTAAACAGTTTCAGTCTTTGGACTTGGAGATAAAACTTTCACAGGCACAAAGAGAAGTTTCAAACGTTCACACAAACGGTTAAAGGGAAAGTGCGAGAGTTTCATTTGAGTTCAGTGCAGCAGGTTTGTTGTTTCTTCAGTCACCACAGCCACCACAGTCACCGCCACCACAGTCGCCACCACCACCATCGCCACAGTCGCCACCATAGTCACCGCCATAGTCGCCGCCACTGTCTCCAAAGTCGCCATAGTTGCGGCCACTGTCTCCAAAGTCGCCATAGTTGCCGCCACGGCTGCCACCGTACCCACCGTCGCCACCGTCCCCACAGAAACAGTCCCAACAGCTGTGGTCGTCTTCTTCAGCTCCAGGTTCAGCGTCAGAATGATCAGGAGGACGAGGACGAGGAGGTGAAGTGATGACATCAGACGCCGACACCACACCGTCCGCCATGTCCACTAACATCATGTCTGACGCCATCGTGTTCCCCACAGGCTCCGGCCTCTGTGTGAAGATCTGTTTGCAGCGTGGACAACCAAAAGACCCCCCCCCTCTTTCCCAGTGGCTCTGGAAGCAGCTCCGACAGTAGCTGTGTCCACAGGAAGTCGTCACCAGATCCTTCGCTGGGTTTTCACAGAGAGAACAGGAGACTTTCTCTCTGTCCGCCTGGTTTCCTCCTCCTTCTCTCTCAGCCATTCCTCTCCTCTGGACACTGATGTTGTTGTGCACTGGAAAACTTCCTGCTGCAAACGTCTGTTTTAGATTAGATTAGATGACTCAGAGGGGGCTGTGGAGGACAGAGGCAGAGCCGTAAAAACAGGGCGGGATCTTTTATCACTTCCTGCTGCGATAAAAGCTGACACACATGGGATGACAGGACTTTACTTTCACCAGTCTGGCATCAAATATCCAAAAATTTCCACTTATATTAAATGTAAAACCACGACCTACTGCTTTAACCCTCGTCGTCAATGTCATGGAATTTTCCTAATTCCTTATTATTCTACACAATTATTACCTTAATTTCCTCTGTATGTCTCAAACATAGTCACAGCCCTGTATTTGGCCTCAGATACACACATTCCTGTATTCTTCCATAGTGAGGACTGTTTCTGTTGTATCTAATTGATGAGAGGGACATCCTAAGCTGAACTCATTGGTCTCCTAAATAGACATAACAACCTTCAGAAATGATAAATACTGAAAACACAGAGAGGTCTGGCAGAATTAACTCTGCACTACACTGCGCATCCAAGTTTACTGTCTGTCTCTTCTCCTCGATCGAGCTACATAAACTTTTTAAACTTATCCTTCCTCTTGTGTTAGGGTCGCCACTGAACCGTTTTAGTTTTTAAATGCATAAAAGAATCACTTAAAATTTGTTTACTGCATCAAGGCTTCTTGACTTTGTCAGGAACGTTGATTCCAACAAAATTATTATTAAAAAAAAAAAAATCTCAACATTATAAAATGCCCTGGTTGAAATTGTGTCGCTTGTTGTGTTAGGGTCGGTTTTGACCCGGTTATAAAAATAAAATTATAAACCAATATTTAGAGCCAAAATTGAAATCATAAGTGCACTGTCAGCCATCACAATGACAGACACCTCCTCTCCCAATCATGTGAGCTTCACTCATTTGTGTTTCCAATGCAAAATGTATCTCTGCAAAAAACACACAAAAAGTCAAACTTTTTTCCACACATGCATCTAAAAACATGCTCACAAATCAATATTTTGTTTTATGACCTGTTCTGTGTTTCTATGTGTTTATATTAAAGTTATATTGCTGGCAAAATATATATTTTTGCATTTTTTTGAAAAATATATGTATGGGTCAAAACTGACCCTAACACCATAGATGTTACTATAGTTGCTGATTTTAAAATGAAAAAAATAAATAGAGCAAATTTATTTATTTTTTCTGCTTTTTATCGAAATCAAGAGGTATACTGCTAAACATTGGGCCCTGAGACCCACACCAAAAATATGAAACCCAATATTTTCATGGATAAGGAAGCCTTACAAGGAAACCAAGAGATAGCAAAAAAAACTCGATCATATGTTTTGTTTTTAGTGTATTTCAAAGCTTATTTAAGACACTGGTCGAAACCAACCTGCTAACACAGGAGGAGGGTTAAGTCATCTGAGTCTCCTGAGTTTTCTCAGCGTATTAAATCATTTTATGTGTTAATCATTCATCAGCTATTCTCCATTAAAAAGTATTTTTAATAGTGCTGGTCCTCTGAAGACTTGAAATGAAAAGTACTTTGTTAATCCAAGAAAGGAAACTTCAGCATTTTTGTAGGTTTTTTTCTTCTTTTAATTATGAAAATGGTAATAATAAGTAATCTATCAGGCTTGTAAACAATGTTGTTCCCAACCTTTTACAACTCAGGGCCCACCGTTAAGTCTCAAAAATGTTCGCGGCCCACAATTATTTCCTTCTCACAGCAACTTTTTATATTCAGATATTAGAACATTTTCGTATTCTTTTAAATAACTGAGTTTTAACACGTAAAAAAAATTCCCTATATTTTTATTTTTACATAATTACAGCCACCCTACCATCCACCCTGCTACAAAAATCGTACAATTTTGGAAATAATGTGGACAAGTAGGAAGGCCATATTTATAACTATGACCTGAAAAGTAATTTTTTTTTTTTAAATGTAAGAAAGCCTAAAATGTAATCACTGGTTGATAATGTGGCAATAACTTTTTGCTAGTTATTACAATTTGAGTTTTGTCACAATTTTTTGAAATTACATTTCTAGTCTTAGTTACATATAGGGCTCTGACATGCTTTAGGGTACGTTTTTCATACATTAATATTTGAACATTTTTAACATTTTTAAAACATATCTGAGTTTTAAAAATCAAAAAATTATTTATATTTATATATTACCCTCCATCTCTCTCAAAAAAAAACAAAAAAAAAACATACAATTTGGGAAATGATTTGGCGGCCCACCTGCAGTACCTTTGCGGCCCACCAGGGGGCCTCAGACCACAGGTTGGGAACCACTGCTCTAACCTTTTAGTTTTCTAAATCTAATCTGACTGTGTGTAAAAAAAACAAGACTACTGCTACAATTTGCTCCCAGATTTAATCGATTTTTTAAATTCTGACTGAAAACAGTGAAATAGTTTTAATATTAAAAGAGGAGGTTTTCTATTTTTCTATGTTGTAAACGTGGATCATGAGTTTATTGTCAGGCTCTGTTGATCAAATATGTTCCTTTCTCTCTGCCTTTGTGTTTCCTAATCAGTGTTTGCCGTCACGGCGTTTGGCAGGTATAACGCACCCATAACGTTCCAAAGGTTAGCAAACAAAGTTTTGGCAGGCGCTGAAAAGTGTGATGACGTCATGTGTTCACACTCAGCTGGGAGCCCACCTCCAACCCAATAAATGCAGAGGAAATAAAATGCTCCAATGACTCAAAATGTAATAAAACCCAAATTGTAATAACTGGTCGACAATGTAACAGATTCTGAGCCCAAAACAAAATAACTTTTTGCAAAGAGAGTAACAATTTCTCACAGTTTGAGTCAGTTACTACATTTAGGTTTTCAATGCATTCTTTTTTGTTAAGTTTTGGGCTCTGCACTTTGAATACATTCTTGACGAGTTATTACATTTTGGGTTTTATTACATATGGTGTCATGGTTACGTTGGTCATGTTACCTATTGGCTGCTAGAAAACCTTCTCACCTTTTTATACATGAATAGCTGAGCATCTTTAACATCCTGACCGAGTTTCCAACTGAGTTTTAACATTTAAAACGTATCTATCGTATCTTTATCTATTTGTTTCTTGTATGATTACATTACACTAAAATCATAATATTTTGGAAATGATTTGGCAGCCCACTTACAATACCATCACGGCCCACCAGGGGGCCGCGGACCACAGGTTGGAAATCAGTGCTGTAGACAATTAGTTTCTGTAAACTCCTTTCTAAATAAAGCTGTCGAGGAAATAAAAAAAAACATGGGCCAAACACGTCACATCGAGGCGACGCTTATCAACGACGTTGTTAAATGACTCAGCAAACGACGCATCATTACGACACTTTGTCAAATAACACGACGTAATAACAAACATCGACATATTTTTGGTACAAACAGAACTCCATACAACGTCGGTCGACCGTAACTTAGAGATTATGTGGCGGATCAAGGGACTAAAAACCGGAAAAACTGGTTCAGACATTTATCCTCAGTCGACCTGTTAACTGTAACAACATATTTACAGGTTTCTCTAATCAGTCTTTCACCCACATGAAACTTTTGGTGCAGAACTTTCTTGACTCGACCTGCAAAAAAGTCTCTAATGACCAAAGTGAAGTCTCAACAGGAAGTTTGGAAATTTGAGTTAATATCAGATTTTGACAGATTTGATTGACACGTTATTGAACAAACTCCTCCAACTTTCCCTCTTTTTGATCATCTTCACATTAAATGTATGTTTATAACACTCATTAAAGGTGCAAAGTTATTAAAGACATTTCTGAGAAGAGGCCAAAAATTACGTTTTTTTTTTCCATAAACTCTAATATGCGTGGAAATTTTGACTTTTCATCCCAAAGTTTTGACTCTTTGTCATAATATTTTGACTTTTTATCTCAAATTTTTTTGACTTGATATGGCCCCAAAGATATTTTTATGAGAGTAATTGGGCTCCCATATTGGAAAATCACATATTAATTTTGCATAAACATTCAAAATCTTAGTTTTAGTTGAATTTAGATTTTTGGCGAGGGCCCACTAAATATCTTAGTTTCATTTGTACTTGCTTCAAAATATTTTCTTTTCTTCTGAATGTGTTTTGACTTTTTATCACGAAGTTTTCACTTTTCATCTCATAATTGTGACTTTTATTCGCAAATTTTCTGGTTTTAACTTAATTTTTTAAATTTTTCTTTCTCATGATTTCTACGTTTATCTCAGAATTTTGACTCTTTTTTTCAAATTTTTGATTTTTATCCCAAAATGTTGACTCTTTATCCTTCATTTGTGACTCATTTTCTTAGAGTTTTTTGACTTTTTATCCCAGTTTTGACTCTCAAACCTAGAAAAATTTACTTTTTTTTTACAACAAATTTTTCCCTCTTTATCTTAAAATTTTTGACTTTTTTTCCCCATGATTTCAACTTGTTGTCCCAAAATTCTGACTCTTTTACCCAATTTTGATTTTTTTCTCCCAAAATGTTGACTCTTGATCTTAAAATTTTGACTTTTTATCTCAGTTTTCAGTTTTTATCTCATAATTTTGACTTTTATTTGCAAATTTTCTTGTTTCAACTTAATTTTTTTTTATTTTTCTTCCTCATGATTTCTACGTTAATCCCAAAATGTTGACTCTTTATCCTTCATTTGTGACTCTTTTTCTTAGAGTTTTTGACTTTTTATCCCAGTTTTGACTCTTAAACCTAGAATTTTGACTTTTTTTTCTTTTTACAACAAATTTTTCCCTCTTTGTCTTAAAATTTTTGACTTTTTTTCCTCATGGTTTCAACTTTTTATCTCAAAACTTTGGCTCTTTATTGTACAAATTTGAGTTTTTCTTTAAGTTTTTGACTTTTTATCTCATGATTTTGACTTCTTATCCCAAAGTTTTGAATCTCTGTCTTAAAATGTTGACTCTTTTTTCTTCATGGTTTTTACTTTTATCTCAATTTTTAAGCTTCATATTGCCCCAAATTTTCATTTAAACTCTTTTTTTATCCAGAGGAAGTGGGCTCCCATAAAAACGCGTCACCATGACTCGACAAAAAGGGAACAAAAACATGTATATTTAGCACATAAACATATATAATGCCTTAAAATCTTAGTTGACACAGAGTTTAAATTGTGGCAACAGTCTGCTGATATCTCATTTAACTCAAAATGTTTTTTCATTTCTTCTAAATGTGTTGTTTGAGTCTATAGGTTGAGTTGTTTCTGGAATGTGCTGAATAAATAAACTCACCTTTTCTTCATCCCTCAGGTGAAAGGACAAGCTCAGACTTGGTCCTTTTGTTTGGTTTGTCAGGATTTGAATTTTCATATCAGTAAATTTCCTCAGTGACCTCAGTTAAACTCAACATGTCAAAGAAATTCAGGATATTTAAAGCCTCATAAAACGATATTAGTCAGAGTTGATGTGATTATTTATTTGTTAGTTTTAATTCTATTTTACACAGAAGATAGAAAGTTTGGTGTAACTGAAATGAGTTTTGGAGTTATAGAAGAAGAAAGAGAGTAAAAAGTTTGACACATTCGAGTAACATTCATCTTTGGTTTGTAGGTTTTTCTGTAGTTTTAACATTCAGTTAAAACACTCAACACAACATTCAGCTATTTCCAGACAGAAAACACAGCAGGACATGGCTTCAACGCAGTCGTTACAGGAGCAGCAGCCGTTACAGCAGCCGCCTTTTTTCCCAGCTTCAGGATCAGGATCAGGGTCAGGGTCAGGGTCAGAGCGGGAGGAGTGATGAGGAGCTGAGGTGATGACTCCTCCTGTCGCCGTGGTTCCCAAGACCTGTTTGCAGAGTGGACAACCATAAGACCCCCCCTCTCTGTCCCAGTGGCTCTGGATGCAGCTCCGACAGTAGCTGTGTCCACAGGAAGTGGTCACCGGGTCCTTCAGTGGGTTTTCACAGATGCAGCAGGAGTTTTTCTCTCTGTCCGCCTGGTTTCCTCCTCTCTGAGCCATTCCTCCAAGTTTTCCTCCGTTTACTCAGTTTACTCTCTGCGTCTGAGGACTTCCTGCTGCGAACGCCTGTTTTAAATAAAGGAAGGATGACTCAGCGTTTACCTAAAGGGAAAGAGGCGGGGCAGTGACAATCAGGGACTCGTTTAATGTTACAGCATCTTTACATGTTTCCACGCAGCTGCTTCAGATGAGAAGTTCAGCTCTTTATAGTGATCCAGTTCTTTTGGCTCGGCTACAAAGGACGAACTGGCTCTTTTGGCTCCTTAGTTAATATCATTTGTTGTTTCTCACCTTACAGTGACCATATTCTAGAAAACCCAAAGAGTCGACCCCCTAACCCCCCTCTATGAGAGCCTGCAAAAATATCCAAAGATCCTCAATAACGACAAAGTAGCTTCATAACACAAACATTTATTTGTAACACTCCTTTACCGTTTGAAAGAATCTTTTTCTATGATTTAACATTAATAAAGTAGAGAAGGCCCTTTCCACCAGTTCAAAATATAAACATGAAAAACTGACTTTGTTGAAGTTTTTTAAAATTTTGCCAATAAATTTTGACTTTTTTTCCCCTCATGATTTCACATTTAACCCCAAAATTTTTCCCTCTGTATCTTAAAATTTTGTCTTTTTTCCTCATGATTTCTACTTTTATCTCAAAATTTTGACTCTTTTTTTCAAATGTTTGATTTTTATCCCAAAATGTTGACTCTTTATCCTACACGTGACTCTTTTTCTTAGAGTTTTTGACTTTTTATCCCAGTTTTGACTCTTAAACCTAGAATTCTAACTTTTTTTTTCTATTTACAAAAAATTTTTTCCTCTTTTCCTTAAAATTTTCCTCATGATTTCAACTTGTTGTCCCAAAATTTTGACTCTTTTACCCAATTTTGATTTTTTTTCTCCCAAAATGTTGAGTCTTAGTCTTAAAGTTTTGACTTTTATCTCTAAGTTTTCACTATCTATCTCATAATTTTGACTTTTTATCTCAAAGTTTTCACTTTTCATCTCATAATTTTGACTTTTATTCACAAATTTTCTTGCTTTAATTTAATTTTTTAAACTTTTTTTCCTATGAATTCTACGTTTATAATAATAATAATAATACATTTTATTTAAGGGCGCCTTTCATGGCACTCAAGGTCACCTTACAAGAATAAGTGCATTAAAAGATTACTAAAACAGATATAAAACAAGCAATACAATATAATGGAATATAAAACAATAAATTAAAATACAAAACAGTGCAACTTTTTTACCCAATTTTGATTTTTTTCTCCCAAAATGTTTAGTCTTGATCTTAATGTTTGACTTTTTATCTCAAAGTTTTCACTATTTATCTCATAATTTTGACTTTTAATCCCAAATTTTCTTGCTTTAAGTTAAATTTTCTGACTTTTTTTCCTCATGATTTCTACTTTTATCTCAAAATTTTGACTTAATATAGCCCCTCCAAAAATTCTTGGCGTGGCAATTTTTCATTTTAACTCTTTTTTTTTATCTAGAGGAAGTGGGCTCCCATAAAAACGCGTAACCATGACTCAACAAAAAGGGAACAAAAACATGTATATTTTGCACAAAAACATAGATAATTCCTAAAAATCTTAGTAAACGTGAAGTTTAGAGTTTAGAGTTATCTTTTGATGTTTTCTTTTCTTCTAAATATGTTTTGCTGAAGTTTAAATGATTGTTTGAGTCTATAGGTTGAGATGTTTGAATTGCCTTGTTTCTGGAATGTGCTGTATAAATAAACTCACCTTTTCTTCATCCCTCAGGTGAAAGGACGAGCTCAGACTTGGTCCTTTTGTTTGGTTTGTCAGGATTTGATCTTTCATATCAGTAAATTTCCTCAGTGACCTCAGTTAAACTCAACATGTTGAAGAAAATCAGGATATTTAAAGCCTCATAAAACGATATTAGTCAGAGTCAATGTGATTATTTATCTGGTAGTTTTAATTCTGTTTTACACAGAAGATACATATTCAGGTTAGATATAAAATACTTTATATTACTTTATATACAGGTGCTGTTTATATAAAATATAAACAGTAACTGAAAAGAGTTTTAACTCTTTGATAAAAACTTGACCTTGAGGTTTTAGTAACACAAGAAGAAACAGGATAAAAAGTTTCTAACTTCGTCCAAATGTAACATATGAAAGAGTTACACTCAGCTTTGGTCCTGGCAGGTTTGTTGTTGTTGTTTTTCCGTGGATACTGTCAGGTAAAACACTCAAAACAACATTCAGCTAATTCACAACAAAGGAGACCACAGGACATGGCTTCACAGCAGGTGTCACAGTCACAGTCGTCACACAAACCGTCGCAGCAGCCGCTGTCGCAGCAGCCGCTGTCGCAGCAGCCGCTGTCGTCGCCTACAGCTGCAGGTTCTGCACAGGTGGAGAGAGGAGCGCAGGTGGGGTGAGGAGGTGAAGAGATGACAGCAGCCCACGCCAAACCGTCCGCTATTTCTGCCAACGCCTCGCCCGCCACAGGCTCCGGCCTCTGAGTGAAGACCTGTTTGCAGCGTGGACAACTATAACTCCCCTTCTCCTCCCCCTCTCTGTCCCAGTGGCTCAGGATGCAGCTCCGACAGTAGCTGTGTCCACAGGAAGTGGTCACCGGGTCCTCCATCAGGTTTTCACAGAGAGAACAGGAGACTTTCTCTCTGTCCGCCTGGTTCACGCCCTCAGACATTTTCTGCTCCTCAACTCTTCCTGCTGCCAGAGGATTTCAACGCTCCAACGAAGAATAAAGGAGGGATGAGTCAGAGCGAGCTGTGGAGGAAAGAGGAAGAAAAAACCAGAGGGTCAGTTAACCAGAAAACCCAACGTCAAAAACCCTGTTAGTCCTATCCCAGAAAACCCAACATCAGAAACCCTGTTCGTCCTATAACCAGTGGGTCTGTTAACCAGAAAACCCAACGTCAGAAACCCTGTTAGTCCTATAACCAGAGGGTCTGTTAGCCAGAAAACCCAACGTCAGAAACCCTGTTAGTCCTATAACCAGAGGGTCAGTTAACCAGAAAACCCAACGTCAAAAACCCTGTTAGTCCTATCCCAGAAAACCCAACATCAGAAACCCTGTTCGTCCTATAACCAGTGGGTCTGTTAACCAGAAAACCCAACGTCAGAAACCCTGTTAGTCCTATAACCAGAGGGTCTGTTAGCCAGAAAACCCAACGTCAGAAACCCTGTTAGTCCTGTAACCAGAGGGTCTGTTAGCCAGAAAACCCAACGTCAGAAACCCTGTTAGTCCTATAACCAGAGGGTCTGTTAGCCAGAAAACCCAACGTCAGAAACCCTGTTAGTCCTGTAA